>JADWOT020000874.1:6706-30000 GCA_036345935.2 Taenia hydatigena
GAGATGCAGTAATGAGGCTGCATGGATTCTTATTTATCTTAAAGGTGCATTTAATTAGTTTTGTCGGTTCTTATTAAGAGAGATTTAGCCATTTTAGATGTCCAATGCCTGATCATATTTGGAAGTTTTAGTGATATTGGTCAAGCAGTGCTGTGTGCAATGCTATACATACACGCCAAGCTTCGCGCTCCTGCGAAGTCAAGTATGGATGCCTAATACACTCAAAAAGCAGCTTTTCTATAAATTGGTCCAGCACGCTCTAGATACTTTTTTTTGGAATTTAAGTTATGATATTGGGAAAGAATGCAAACCATTTGGCGCAAACTTGTAAAAATGTCGTGCTGTTTGACCTATACGCATTTAGTTAAGTGTTGCCGCCCGGTTGTGACAGTTTACATACACCTTGTACATTTTATGCACCGAAACCCACCACGGATTTGATTACATAGATAAACAACCTCTCAGCACACCCTAGCGACCAAGGATGTCATTAATTTCGTTTTGCACACATGAACACGCCCACGCAGGGACTCAGAACGTATTTAAGTGAGCACTGCACTGATGCGGGATTGCAAAATTGATGCCCAGAGACGAAGAAAGGCTCCATGGCAGCAAGATTTCCAGCACTGATAGCACTGGCATTCTCCCTCCTCGTGCTCACCTTGTCTGTTTCACCAACAAGGGCTGCATCCTTGATGGCGATGGCAGAAGCAGATCAAGAAGACCTTCAGCCAGAAGGCCTCAAGCCAGCTGTGTGGGAATCAATTAAAAATACTACCAAGAAGGTTGGTGAAGCAGTCAAATATTTTTATCGTCTCCGCCTTTGCCTAAGAAACCCACAACACTGTATTGAATCGGCTAAATAGTTTTTGGCATGTGAAAGGCATTTATTCGGCTGCATGCAAGAACTTACGCCCATGCATGCCTCTCACTCATTTGTGCTCACTAATATGGTTTTATTATTGTATATCCGGAAAATGACAAAACCTTACATTATCCCCCAGTCTGATTTCATACTCAGAACATTTCATTTACCATGAATAAATTACTCAAATGTGTGCTGTTTACTATGAAATGGTGTAATAAATGTGTGGCTTTGGATTTTTTGACTTACTTTTGTATTTTAATTACATGTATTTATCAGGTAACTTTCTAGATGCCTAATTGCTCCCTCTGTTATGGCCGAAAATTTTCATTTAAGTTGGCACTGCAATTATTTATCACAAATTAACCAACAAGATTAGCAAAACAATTCAAGATGATGAAGAAAAATGTGTGCCCTCTCTTTCATAGCTACGCGGTCGCTAAAGTCAGTTCCAGGGATAGTAACCAAAAGAAAAACGGAATAATGTAGTAAAATGGGAAGAACTCATGCCAAACTTATGCCATTTTCGTTAATCGAGGGTAGAAACTATTTTTCGTCACTAACAATACGTAAAGTGCCATTAGTTTCTTTCGATCGCCATTTAAGCAGTTGTGTTCTTACTTTAAACAACGCCTAATTAGGTTTAACGTTTTAATCAAAATTTTCTGATTTTTTAATGATAGTCCAGTGGATTGGATAGAATAATGGGACGTCCAAAAGAGGTTTTAATGACTGCATTTTAAAGCCGCATTATAAAATTCTAAAGTGCTTTTACGAACTGATAAAGCAATGTCTAAATCCAGCTGCAAATAACTCTTTTACAATGGAGTTTATACGTTTTGGCAGTGTCAACGATAGAGGAATATTCAAAGAGACTGAAAGCTGGCAGCAGATTGATGAAGTTCAGCCATATAATCAGATTCAATTTGAGCCATTCATTACAAACCTACATACTCTGTTTGTAAGCATTTTTGCCTTTGGGAGTCATACAATTCCAGTAGTCCGTTACTCCAGAAAGCGTGTTCGGATTTCCGGAATGAGATTCCAAGAGTGATGCTTTAATGAAACCCAGCCAGCAACATAGATGTCGACAAAGCATCGTCTTACTTTTTAATTGTCAAACTACGCGCCCTTCAAATAAACACATTTCGTCAAGATAAGGTACGAAAATGACAACTTACGTAAGGCATGTCCTCTAGATATATAAGCTTAAGCGAAAACACTTTTGAAGATTTAAGACCGTCAATGACATTTCTACGTAGAGTACAATGCAACAAAGATATGAATAGTTGGCGAAACGAACACCGCATCCAATGCCTGCACATTTCTTTTATTCAGGTTCTTGACTGCTGTTTTATGGTACGATAAGAGCTGCATTAATAGGTAAAATCTAGCAATCGACACAGCGAATAGGCCAAAAAAATAAGTTTTGCAGGCTATTAAAAGTAATTAGACATAATTTTTATAAAGAAATAGGGATTATTTCCAAATTCCATCGATCTAGCTTGAAGCGAATGTCACAGTCTGGGTATTTATGTTGTGATGCAGTGTATCGAGGTACAAATGAGTAAAAGTAGCTAAGCCGTCTCTTGCGCACTTTAGCAGTTTCTATGCTGAAAAATTTTCGCTATCTTTGGGAAATGCTCTCATTTAGCGAATAGTTCTTTCCTCACGTGTGCTGATCAGTGTAAGGATAAGAGGGCGACTTACCGATCGCCAATGCAACGTCGCCATGTGCGACGGAAGCTGCCAGCAATATGAGGCGGAGTTGAATGGACATTCCTCTTTTGAGAAATAATTGCATTCACGATCCGCGCACGTGTGCTATTAAATGTGCTGCCACTTGCTGTTAGCCTATGGGCTGTAAGTTCTTGAACTACTAGCCAAATTGTCCATTCACGCACAAACTATGGAACCACATGTTGAATTGCTTGAGCGATTGCGTTAAGGACACTGATAAGGACGCTCGCTGTTAAAACATCAGGTGGTTTAAACTTACTCAAGTGAAATTGGAGGAATGCTGTTGTTGCAGCATGAGTTGCTGCCAGTTGAACGGCGCCATCATCAACGCCAAGACTTGTACAGCGTAATCCAAATAAAAGGCTCCTGCAGACGACAATGATTGTGAGAATGTGGTGGACTGTATCACCAGGGCGTCACCTCTCACTGCCTCTTAAAAGGGCCCGACGTAGCCACCTGCAGTTACATGAGGATTCTGCCATTTTTGAAGGCAAAGTCACTGCACTTATCGATAAAGTGTGAAGAAAAGTTTTAAGATGGGATAGCCATCAGCGACATACTAGTGTCTTGAGTAGGCATTTGAAAAAGGATGGATCTGCACGATTGTTGTGCAGTTTCACAACAGTTGAACAGATGGATAGATATCCATTCCAACTCCTGCTTAAGAATATAACCTTTCAAGGGTATCAGAGACATCAGAAACCCATTAATTCCTCGTGCTTATTTTAATAAGGTATGTTCTCCAGTTTATTCCCGAGCCACTGGTTAATGCCATCAGCGAATGCGCTAGTCATAGTCATTGCTGGTAGAAGTGGTAGTGGTAGAGGAGAAAGCACTTGGAAACTTATAAGCACTACGGGTTTCATTATTTGATAGAGGATTACAGTAAGCTATTCCACATTTATACCTCCAGACAAGGCTACGTTACAAATCGAATTCGGGATTGATAGTGACATGTAGCCGTTAAGTGGAGACACCAACCCATCCGCTCACAAATTTTTTCTTCAGCTGCAAGCGACAGCAAATTATTAGGTTGCAATTCAAAACAATCATCGTTGTTAACTATAACAAGTCATCGCAGTACAATTTCAAGGACTTACGGATGATTAGAAAATCCCGCTAAAAACAACCAGAAATCAGTAAACGCATTCAAATTTCTAAGCTAAATATCCTAGCCTAGCCTCCTATGTATTTTGTCCGACCGCAAGAGTTTCAACTCTGCTTACAACACTTCAAAGCTAAACAATAAGAGTAAGGCATGTTTTAGTTTTCGCAATTCATCCTAGATGAGCACCTATAACGCTTTTAACACTAGAGCAGAATAGATCCGAAGTCTGGCACATAAAACCTTAAAACGAGTAAGCACAAAATAATCGAAACCCTAAAACAATCGAGTGCAATAATACGATAAAAAATTACCTCCGATTTCATTTGTCAATGCATTCCGCATACCCAACAAGGAAATGCCAAAGGAAAGCTCGATGTAAGCTGAAGCAAAGATGTCTAGTCATTTATTAAGCAGTTTTAAGTGATAAACAGGAATAATAGCATTAGTTGGGCGTTCAGAGCAAGGGAGAAGTAGAGGAGGGCATGCACACCACCGACTAGCTCCTTCACCTCCTTGGCACGTGGAGGCGCCTTCACAAGCCTCGGTGCAGGCACAACCTCGGTGGTGGTTGCTGTTTACCACCATTGCTGCGACCATCCCCACGGTTGGCCACACGGCGACCACCATTGCGGCTTCTTCTCCCACGACCACTCACACGGCGACCAGCAGTGCGGCTTCTGCACAGACCACAATGCCCACTTCTGTCCATATTGTGAACCCTTCTCAAACTCTCCCCACGGTGCCCACTTCCACGGATACGAGCATGGCCAACCTCCCCACACCATTTCGTTGTCTCTGCTCTCCTTGATACTGACTTGCGCTCTGAGGTGTGCCCGCTTATATACCAGTCGCCTTGTCTCTAATTGTCTCGTGTAGCCCTCGTGCTCACTGCACTTTTAGCTCTACACCCGTGCTTGCCGATCATCGTCGATGCTCTCATGATGCCAACATTTTCGGCTGACATTTTAGGTGTCGCATAGACTGTGAGTTGCATGTGGCTTCTCAACATAGAAATTTAACAATGTTCTATGAACGCTTATGGTCTTGCCAATGTAGAGATCGTAGATCACAGGCCAGTGTGGTGCTTATCGTGCCGTTATTTTATGGTTTGCACGTACGTGCAGACCCACGATGACAACTTATGTGGTTGATGCAATGCAGTAACGCACGTTGTTTAGGAGTGCGTTTACATCTAGGGGTTATTTGTCCTCCACTTGTAATCAAACTCTATATCGGCCAATAATGCCCATGTAGCCTCTTCCATTCCACACATAAGTCGTTTGCGAAGAAATAACACCCACCAGCAGAAATTTGCTTTACAATCATGACTTCTGCGAAATCTTGACTTAACAGTCAATGTCTCCGTTTTATATGAGGCAGATAAAATTTTTAGGCAACATTTATGCTTGATGCAGGGCAACCGAGTAATTGAGTTCGATCTGAAGCTAATTCTTTAATGATATTATGCCAAATATAAATATGCATACCTGGTTTATCACCCTATTGGAGTTATGCGGGATAAATTCATCCAAGGCGATGGCTCATCAGGATTGACAATCGACTGCGAATTGAAAAAAGTGATTGTAGCTCTTGTTTTCACAAAATTCATCAATCGGCAAATCATTTGGCAACCATTAAACAATGTTTTCTGCATGCGATTTTAGGGCTTAATTAACCGGTTGATTTTAATGCATTCCTTAGTCTGCACACATGCTTCTGGGCGGTCTTAGGCGCAATTGATGCCAAATCTATTCGTGTCAAATGATTCTGCTCTAAACAATTAGCGCCTCGTTGTAGTCTCAATCAGAGGCCTTACGTACGTATATAATGATGATAAGGACGATTGGCACATCGTCTCGTACCATTGCAAACTGATGGATTATTAGAAGCAGTTTGCTCAGTGAAGTTCTACTGGGAGATAAGATGGTTAATGCACTGAGAACTCAGCAAATCCTAGACATAATTGCATTGGGCATAGCCAAGACTACCTCAAAGCTTTATAATCATTCTGTTGTCTCTATTGCGTAACTTCAGTAAATTTGAGCTAGAGTTGCGAAAAGAATACAGTCCCTTTATATAAATATCTATATTTGCATGTTTATCAGCCTGCAAAGGTTCCCCTTCACTTACGGGATAGCTCTACAACTAGTTTTATTTGTAATGTGATTGTAATTTGCAACATTGTTTAAAAATCAATGCACGAAGCAGTTGCATCTTAGATCATGTTAAATTTCAAGTGATCGAAAGGTCAATATTTTAAGCTGAAAGACGTTTCACTGTGTGACTCGTTTCGTGTCAATTCCATGGGCAAAATTCAATAAGTATCAGTATTGAGAACAAATAATTACGCTTGTGGGAAAAATGATCAATGTTCAGGCTAAGGCTTTATTAAAGACGAAGGGTGATTGTGAGGGAGATAAAACCAGAGAGAAGAGACAGCTGGCATTGATTAAATGACCTATGTTAAGCACGAGATTTCGTTGCCTATGAAGGATGAGAGGGAAAGAGGAGAAGTTTAATATTGTGTGATTAATTAATGTTCACTACGAAATTTTATTAGAATCGAGTGTGATATAGGGAGGGATAGAGGAGACAATTAGCATTGAATGAATGACGGATATTGAGAATGAGATTTTATTAGCGATGGAAGGTGAGGGAGAGAAAAAAAGAGTGCGGAGACAGTTAGCATTGTGCGAATGATTGATGCTAAGCACGTGATTTCATTGGCGAAGGAGAGTGATAGAGACAAAGCTAAAGAAATAGAGAGAAGAAAATTAGCATTAGGTAAAGGATCGATGTTAAGCCCGTGTGTTTAGGGTGGTGGAGATGGTGAGCGAGAAGAAGAGAGCGAGAAAGGAGACTTTTATCAATGTTAGAAAAACTAATGATGAGCGCGTTTTTAGTGGTAGTGTAGAGTGTGGCAGATAAAGAGAAGGAAAGAAGAGACGGCAATGGGTGAGTTATCGATGTTAAGGACGTAAGTTTTGTATTGTGGGAGAGATAATGGATTTGTTAATTCCCATCACACCTTCTTGTCTTCTCGTCTTCCTGGAATTTATTGTGATTTACAAAGAATCCTGCATTCCTCAGCTAAGAGAAAATCAAGTATCGCCACGTACCAGCTTCTACGTCTCTTTCATTGCTGACGATTTCGCGTTGCTTGACATCAACAGCAGTAGATTGCTATGCCATCATCACCGCCCACTGCAGTACTCAGCCCTTCTTTATTCAACAGTGCATAGCAGACATACATAAATATAAGACAGCGAACAATGAAAGGAGTCTTCTCGGTAGACAAGATTGCAAAGTTAGGCAGAAAAATTGGAACACACATTTATCAAGGAAAGTTATTGCAGCTGCAGATGGAATCACCGCCTTCCCCCGTGCATTAGGATCAACGACAATCAGAGCACAACTGAAATACAAGACCAACTTTTAACCTGGACACCCAGGAAATGATGAGTTGAATGCTGTTAAGTCTAACAAAGCAATGCGGAAAGCAGCTGCATCCATGCTGTCATTTTATCGTTTGTGGTAATGTTGGAAATTAGTAAGGTTTTTAAGTAACGAATAAATTTTAATGAGTAGCATTTTGGGGTTGATACGCTAGTCAATGAAGCCCGTTCATCACCTGGCCTTAATGCATTTTAACTCATTTTTCCTCTCCCTTACTTATAATCTCATAATTAGTCTTATCTCACATTTGCCAACACTTGACAAACGACTTTAGGCAAGTTTAGGTGTGTAAAAATCCCGTGCTTTCTTATTCTTCTCGAGAGTGTGCAATAGCTGCGATCTTAAGGTGAGGCTTCTTCACATCCGTAAGCTGTGTCTAAGGGCAGCATCAATAGAAGGGCGGAATGACATTTTCACCCAGTACATATGTGTGGCAAGCACCAGCAGTTGTGAGTTGCTTCAAAGAAATTCAGTGTTGTGGGTGACGACGTGGGTGGTGTTGTGTGTTCTCACACAAAGACCCACTAGAAACGTGTGGGCATATGGAATATATGCCGAGATCAGGGCCAAACCACTAAGCCTTAGCTGCCAAAGTCAGCAAAAATAACACCTTAAGCGTACGAATCAAATAAAATTTGTCTCTAAATGTTTGCTTAAATTAATCGTTATGGCCAAATTTCAAGTATGCGTTGAATTCCACACTGCCCGTCAACACATTCTGGATACAGTTGTCAATACAGTTAGAAACCATTCTTATTGACTAACTGAAGATTCGAAACATGGGATGGAATGCTGTGGACTTTTGAAGTGGTAAATTCCATTCCGGAAGAAGAAGTGATTGGCAGCACACACAATCTGCAAACCACTAATTTTTTAATATAAGCAGTGATTTGAAGAAAAATTTTGGCCTGTGTGTTAGGAGGATGCTATCAGTGCAGTCATAGTTACGCCTTCGCAAATAGCAAGGAAACTTAACAATCGCAGATAGATTGCAGCTATTAGCAGCGCCACAAATCTAATCCACGTGCTTCATTTATGTGTAACCGCGGGTTGTTGCAGCATCCATTACCTGCAATTTTAATAAGAGTACAGATGAAAACGTGCAAGGTTTGAGTCGGTGGCGAATTGCGCACTGAGCGCGTGAGCCTACTCGTCTCCTAGCCATCTTTATTAACACGTCCTTCTCCCTTATACCCGCGACAGTTCTTGCATGCCAATCAAACCAACACTAAAGCGACCGTAGCTGTGAGCGAAGTTATGAGGATTTCCGATACCGCATTTCGCACCATTGTCAATTTCGTGTCCGCAAATTGTTTACATTTGCAATTTAATTAGGCGTCAATAACTGCTGACAAAGCCCAACTTGCAAAAGAGAACAAAAGACTTTGCTTTCTCTATGCACTGTTGAATTGAAGGTAGTGGTATACTGCATTTGTATGCAAATCAGGCGACCCCACATTTCCTTCGGAGCGAAATTAGTAGAACGTCCCTTCCAAACTCCTCTGTCACTCATGCGGGAGTGCACGTTAAAGCGGTTCCCTGCTTCGCTGTTTATGGTCATCAGTGCAGTTCTGACCTGATGCAATAAACTTCACTGATTTTCCTCAAACCATGTTCTTGCATTTTGTGACGTTGACTGCTTAATTTTTACAAATCTTCTACTCCTTTGAGTCCAAATCATCCATTCCTTCCTTTGCTATCCCACTCAAACGCCCCAATCATGACAGCAGTGTCCAATTTTCACGACTGAACATTTCCTTTCACGTGGGATTTCTGCATGTCTTATACGATGATGAGAAAATGGTCGCATTCACGGCTTTGTACCAGTGATATCACCCGACGTTTTACCCATCGGGCTTTGCCAGTTTGCAGCACAACCTCTACTTCCTTTCCCTTCATGTAATTACAGTTTGAAGGAAAATATTCGATGAGTCTGCAATTTATCTAACCGTTACCCCACTCCAAAAATAGCCTAAACGTTTGGCTTATTTTTGTATTTGACTAGTCCATTTTCTGAGATTATTTATGGTGTAAAAGATATTTAACTTTGCACGCTTGAATGAAAGTGGACTGAAGCAAAAGTCCTTCACATTTTCTACGCGCTGTTTTAAATAGCAGTCCAATTAAAGTCGAAACCGGTCGTCCGCATGTTCTAAACCTCCAAGTCAGCTGGATTCCCTTAAAATAAGAACCCAATAAGTAAGTTTGCCTTTGCGCCTTTTATTATTTACTTTCATTTTAATACTATAAGCCTGGACGAACCCTCGCATCAAGCTTCATTTCAAATGATCACAGCATTTAGGTTCTCATGCAGATTATTGGCGTGACCAGGCTATGAATGTCTATGAAAGCGCACATAATCGTCGTTAAACCTTATCTCTACAATGAAGTTGTGTGCGAATGTCACTTAATCAGTGGTTTTAAACATCGAAAATAGCCAGCATTTTCGTCGTACCAGCCACCTGTTAACTACGCGTGTCGAGGTGGAGGCTGCGAATACACGCGTTTCCTGTCACTATACCATGGTATCGGAACCGCTGTTTAGCACAGGGCGAGATTTAAGGGATTCGGAGCAGTAGAACCCTTGGTTCGTTGACCTGCTACAGCGGAAACCGCAGCCACTGAAGTGGATGTCAGGATGGAGTGAGAATGCGTCAGTGGATTGTTCCAGAGTTAGAGTCGCATCGCCGTTGGCAACTGCTAGAAATGAGAAATTAGTATACAATTAAGACAACCGGCGGTTTTGTCAACACGACACGAGTCGGTCGCACACGTCTTCTCTCTATTTCCTTGTCAACGATGCGTGTTTCTTCACTGTATTTGCACTCATATTTTCGCGCTTTCTCCTCTCCTGATTACAGCGCTTTCAGTTTTTCTTATCAACATCGGACCTTTACAATTAAATTAGTTCACAGATCTGCACTCCTCTGCTTTCCTCTCCATGCAAACGATGCTGTACAGAACACGAGGACGTTCTTGATACTCGAAGTTCACATGCAGTCTCACGTTTGTTTGCATCCAAAGGGGTCTGGATCCTTGGTAGTTACGGCTGCATAAAGTAGGGCATCACATGCACCTACAAACTTCGTGGCATGTTAGCTGACCTGCTGGTTCCCCAAACTGTCCAGGGTGTTACCGTGAGTAGGTTTGTTCACTTACGCCTATTTATAGTTTTTTCGTCTACGACGCTCGAATGATGATCGGCAGACCCAGAGTATAAGTCGAATTCTCAAGAGCCAATGAAGAGGTTTAAATCTGATTATCGTTGAATGATGAGAATTAAAGCAATGCGCACGCAAATTTGTAAAATCGAAGTCTCGAAATGACTTTCTCTTCAGAGGCGAAACAGGCTCCAAATTGTGAGGTTCTCGTGTTGTTGGGAAGCCGTTCGGTGTCTCATATCCATTAGAATACGAGTACAAGGAGACTTTTGTAAGTAAGCTACTCTAGTTCAGTGGGTACACAATTTTGAATTACGCATGCTGAGATGCATTTCGGGTACATAGAGGTCGAGATTAACATTGTGCTGATTGGCCACAGTGTTTCAACATTACTTTTGTTGCATTTAGGCTCCAGTAGTGTACACCTCAACAACTGCCCTCAAGATGTTTATTAAGTGCCACAGGTGTGTGGCCTTCGACAAATATTGGGGTAGTCCATGTTATTGGGGCGAAAGTACGCTCACCTCTCCCCACTACTCTTTATTTGATCCCTGTTTTACTCAATTGAATCCTTTTATCTCCCAATACACTTGATAAATATCAGGCACTTAGCATTTTATAAAGCAATGTTACTCAAAAGATAAGCTGATTGTTTAGCTTGCTAGTTGCAAAATTAGAACACATTATACCCTTAAAACGAAATAAACTATCGCACTCTAAATTATTGTTGCATGATCTCATGAATATAAGCTATTCGAAACGCCAATTGTTTTTATTCTAAAAAAAGCTAGCCTTACCATTGCAGACGTGGCTTAACAGGAAGCGATTGAAATCATAGACTTTGACAACAACCATAAGCGAATATCAACCACGTACTTTGTGCCAAATTGCAAGTCTCCAGTTCCCAAAGCAGGTATCATTGTTTGCCATACATAACAGCTCAGTCATTAAAATTCCTTTTAGCAATTCGAGATGGGCAACGCATCTTTCTCCGTTCAAATGTTAGGTGGTGTGGATCTAATGACGTCGTCCCCGTTTTCACGGTTTGTCAAAGAGCAGCGGACTTTTTACTTGGAATTCGGTGTTCAAGGAGCAGAAGGCGATGGATGGGTAGGCTGCTCAGTTTCCAGACTACCAAATGCTCATTTTACATATTTTCTGTAGCACTGATTCGCTAAATCTTACATGTATTCTAGACTAGGCCATGCTTTACGTAAGTGATTCGACAAGTTGCATTTGGAAGGGGACTAGGCTTGTACAGCGAGGCAACCGCGCCCGCAGTAAATCCTGGAAACCTGTGTGCTAAAAGAAATTTTATGGACACCTATTTTGTCAATGGAGAAGCTCAGATAATAAGAAAAAGCAAAGTGAGGAAGCAAACATTTCCTCACACACAAAATTCGCAGTCTTATTTAAAGCAATGATTTTATTTGTCACCACTTGATGCACCTTGTCATCATGGGTGTTATGTTCTTAATTTCGTCTGTCAGTATGATGGAAGACAAGGCCTTCGATTTGAGGATATTTTATGGAAGATTCACCCCACGGACCGACGCAAAAATGGCACTTTCATGCGGGTGACAAATGAATCGTATTTGACAGTGCCTGCCGATTACACATAGAATGGAACATCACCTGAAGTGGAGGAATGCAAACGTAAGCCTAACAAGCATATAACTTCTCTCAAGTTATCATTTTCTAAGTGAGCTGTTTTACTCGACTTTACTGCAACTCATGCTGCCTTTGATTGTCTTTAGACCCTACCACCACTTGCTTAACGATTCAGGGTCTTTATGTTGCGTTCTGCATTTTAGAGTATGGGGGAGCACGAAGTAAGTCAGTTTATCAGTAAAGATAGCACGTTACCGATTTAGAATGACGCGAGGAAAGTCCCTGTCAATGCAGTGTCCTTATTTGACATCATTTGTAAAGTAATTCACTTAAGCCAAAGTTTAGTGAAACTTAGATAATTAGCCACAAATATGCCTCAAAACCAACAACTTAAGCAATCTTGTAACAGTCTCACAATTTTGATTCGTCAATCCTAATGGTAATAAGTGCGATTCATGCAATGTTTGCTTTAGGAGATACGACCACGGCAGCACCCATAAAACCATTACCGGCCTCGACGCCCTACTTGGGTAAGCGCTTATTTTACGGAATTTTCTTGACACCACCTGTGTTCTCACGCCTTTCCAACTAGCCAGGACAATATGGCGAAGATACTACTTTTGTTTTAGCTCCTGACAAAAGGGTAGCAAAATCTGTTGTTCTGTTCCACTTAAGTTACCAAAACTAACTCTGATGCGAAATTGAGTGACAATTGCCCGCATCGGAGCATCTGCAGAGACCACACCTAAATGCGCATCTCACTGCATCTCTTTGATTTTTATTTTAAACGCACAACTGCTGGACACTTTGCTTTTAGTTTGCGATCCTCTTTGCGCCATGGCCTCACCTTAATTCTTTTGCGCTTATAAACAATCTTACATGTTATGAACCCACTCTTGTTCAGTTATTATATTCACACATCATTTTTCGTAGAACAATGGGCAGTTGTGTTTGTGGTAATTAACTGCTTTATTTGGGCATAATCACCTCCATCGTACCTGCAATGACCGGCATTTCTCAATTTCCTCTCAGATGGCTAAGCGTTTCAATCCTAAAATGCTACTTATCTAAGTCTCTTTGTTACTTTGAAATCTCATTGGTTTCCAACATTACCACAAACAGCAAAATGACAGCACAGATGCAGTAGCCTTCCGCATTGCTTTGTTAGACCTAGCAGCATTTCAGTCATCAGTTTCTGGGTGTCCAGATTAAACACTGTATTTTAGTTGCACTCAGATTGTCGTTGGTCCTACTGCACATGGGAAGGTGGTGATTCCTTCGACATCTGCAATAATTTTTCTTCATAAATGTGTGTTCTATTTTATCTGCCTAACTTTGTAATCTTTTCTACCAAGAAGACTCATGCCATTGTTCGCTACCTTATATTTATATATACCTGCTATGCACCGTTGAATAAAGAAAGGTACAGTTCTGCAGTGGGCGGTAGTGATGGCATAGCAATCTACTACTATTGATGTCGTTTGGCTCAAAATCGCCAGCAATGAAAGAGACGTGGGAGCTGGTGTACGGCAACATTTGATTCCTTCTTAGCTGAGAAATACAGGGTCTTTTTAAATCACAATAAAATCCAGGAAGACGAGAAGACAAGAAAGTGTAATGGGAAATACCAAATCCATTATCTCTCCCACAACATGGACCTCACGTCCTTAATATCCATCACTTATTTATTGCTGTCTCTTCTTTCCCTCTCTTTATCTGCCACACTCTACACTACCACAAAAAACGCGCTCATCATTGGTTATTCTAACATTGATAAAAGTCTCCTTTCTTGCTCTTTTCTTCTCGCTCACTGTCTTCACCCCCACTAAACACACGTGCTCAGCACCGATCCTTCACCTACTGCTAATTGTCTCCTCCCTATTTCTTGAGCTGTGTCTCTATCACCTTTCTTCGCCAATGAAAGCTCGCGCTCACTAACGATCATTTGCAAAATGCTAAATTCCATCTCGACAACTCACTTTATTATTCTCACTCTCTCTCTCTCTCCATTACCAAAGTGATCTCGTGATCAACATCAGTCATTCACTTAATGTCAATCGCCTTCTCCCGCTCTTTGTCCCTCTCTACCACTCTCCTTCACCAATGAAACACGTGCTCATCATCGATCATTTGCACAATGCCAACTGTCTCCGCTCTCTTTCTTTATCTCTCCCTCACCTCCCATCGCTAATAAAATCTCATTCTCAACATCAGTCATTCATTCAACGCCAATTTCCTCCGATCTTTATCTTTCTCCCACTTCATCACCATCATTTAAGAGAAATTTCTTAGTAAACATTAATTAATCACACAATATCAAACTTCTCCTCTCTCTCTTTCGTCCTCCATTGCCAATGAAATCTCCTGCTTAACATCGGTCATTCAATCAATGCCACTCTCTCGCTTCTCTATTTTTATCCCTTTGCAATCACCCTTCATCTTTAATAAAATCCTGAACTAGACATTGACCATTTGCAGGATGTTAAATGTCTTGTGCCGTTCTCCTTCACTCTCTTTCTATTATCCTCTCTCACGAATGAGCTTTCGAGCTCAACATCGGCCATTAATATAACGCTAATTTTCTCCCATCATTCTTTATCATTCTCTCCTTCACCCTCCATCACAAACGAAATCTCGAGCTCAACACCGAGATGCTGGATACGCCCTTAGCTTAGCTAAATCGGTAAGCCGTGAGACTACCTGATGCTCAACTCTTCAACCTCAACACTGATGGCACAGAACCATCCAAGATGGTAGTTTAGGTGGCTGCACAGTGCTGTTTCTTCTCGTCTATCTGAGCTGCGGTCGCGCGCACAATCTATTCTTCAGTTTTTCATTTCTGTAGTGGTCCCTTAATTGGGACCATTGAAATGCTCTGCGTTGTTCCAAACATGGCACGTTTTGTGAGTAAGCTGAACCCCCCAACGAAGGGTTGCATTCCGATCAAATTGCCCTGAGGACTAGCCTATTGGTGAATACCATGACAGAGGGGAACAGCATCAAGAATATAAAGCGAATCGCACATCATGGTCTAGCTACTTCAACGTTGTCCAAAGACAGTCGTTATGATTTAGACACCTCTCGTCCCATATACAATGATAGTTGCTGATGTTAGGAAGAAAGTAAAAATTAGTCTACTAATCTGCGCTAAACACTTGATGATAGGCTTTCGCTTTACAAGGATAATGAATTTTGTAGCTTTAAAATGCAACGAAACAGGTTTCCTCACGAGCATATACCTTCCGCCTGCTCGGTAAAATGTGTTTTAACTTTCTCAACCTAGTCAATTTTGGCATTCCCTGTCCCTCCAGATATCAGAGTATTACCCAGTTAGGGAATCAAAGAGCTCGTGCCTTGGATAACCCTAGGCAAGTTCGGCAATGCCCCATGAATGAAATAAGAATGACTGTGTGGCCTAGATTTGTCCCTTAATTATTCCAAACAGTAAATGCTGAGTCGATTTTCCGCCTTAGGACACTGCTCTCTTGAAAACATGGAATTGAACAGCAGCTGTTACGAAATGTAAGTTGTGGCAATTATGAAATTCTACAAAGGAGTTCCCGTACAAAATACACTAAAAAGAGCTTTTAAGTTAATGTTATATGAAGGGGATAGTAGAAGAGGGAAAAGGAGAAGCAGTGAGACAAAGAATGAATTTAAGTCCTGTGGAGCATCGGTAAAGGCGAAAGGATTTGCAGGTGGTTATAAGTGTGATGAGAAGGAATGCAAATTTAGGGAGCTAAAGCAACAACATGGTTACTCATCTGTGCTAGAGTGAAACGCGATGTGCCATACGCTGTGTGGGTGCAAACTTAATGAACCACCGCATCTGACGAAACACTCATTCTCGACATGGATCTAAGTCCTGGTTGACCGATGCTTTCATCCCATTCAAGGTTTCGTATAGATTTCTACAGTTCCACATTTAAGAGTAAAGTCCATTTCTAGGTTAATAAGCACCACATGATCCGGCTGAAAAAGACCGTATATTTTGTCTTTCGGATGTCTGTTTGCATAGTCAAAATCGTCATCCTTGCGTTAAGAGTCTGATTTGTAGCCCAAGCCCGCCACATCGCGGGACACCCGACTCTCCGTATCCAGGTTAAGCTTTTTGGTGTCATTCAATGGCCTTACGGAATACCTGGCAGCATCTTCACGATCGGATCAGCTTACGTTGAAGAGACGTCTGATGTCTTCAGTTTGGCCGTCGCTATCAGCAACAGCATCCTGGAAGCAGGTAGAGCTTGCATAACTTTGCTCTTTTACGAAGAATACTAGAACAGTAGTTTACTCGTGCCTTGTCTGTTCAGTGCAGACCATACACGAATGTCGGATCTCAATGACTGCTTAATAAACTTGTCACTCGTAAACACCCAATTTAGTTCTGGGAAAAATTGATCAATAGGTTAAATGGTAAGGACCCGTATAAAAAGATCACCATGGCTAAGCTCTGAAGGCTTGCCTGGACTTAGAAGAGGTCTGAATTCCGCGTATAAATGATGTCCAAAAAGGGAAACGCTGAGAAAATATCTCGTTCTGATGATGGTGGCCTTCGTAAACTTTGACAAAATAATGGATAAAAATCCTATTGCGATTCATGCTGCTTACTGGTTCTAAGATTAAGCTGCATTTAGACATAACGGGTACACAATTGCTATTTGTATCTATTATTCTGGATATCGAGAAAATAGCGAACTTGTGTAAACGGCGGATACCTACCAGTGCACTAGGCGCAAAATCATCAGAGACATCCACAGAACTTAGAAAATATTGGAGAAGCTCTACATTTAGTGGCTATAGTCTAGAGCTAAGGCTGACTTTGGAGAATAGCCCACTTTGATTTTGTCCATAAAGCTTTAGCTGCTTAGCACTTTGATGCTAGTACCAGGTCAAATCAAAGTTAGTGTTGCACAACTTCGGACGTAAACCATTTCACCTCCTTCCATGATTGCACTCATTTTTTCGTTGTTTCGTTGCAAGTGATAAGGATTATGGTGGGAGTGTAGAATACGGCCTTCCTTATTAATCCAACACGAGATGGATGGGACAGATTTAAGAAGTACATCCAGAATTGCAACGCAGGTGCAAATTTTGTGCTGAAATGGTGAAATGAAGGCCAAAAGAGAAAGTGCCTGCGTTGTGTTGCGCATATTCCAAATATCACTGAGCTTATGGACACAGTAGCCACCCCATCATGGCCTATGAACATTTTAGTTTGGCCTAACCTCAGCAAACTGGTGTTTCGCATAGCATTCTACTGGTAGAGAGTGCCTTTGAATGCAGGCTTGTTCAAGCAGTCTTTTGCAATTGGGGGCCAAGTTTTAGGATTATTTGCACGATGGTCTCCCTCCTCTATGGTAAAGTGCGGTGTACAGCCGATGTCACCAGCGTATCATCCTTATCCACCTCTTTTGCTGTAATGCTACACAGCGTTTTGCAAAAATTCTGCTTTTGCTTACAGGTGTAGTGAGACTTCGGACGCTGCCTGGATGAAACTGTGCGGACATCCAGTAATTTTTCCAGACAACGCTCGTAGTAATAGTGAGGTAGCCTTGTCCAAGTAATCGAATTAACCAGGCAACAACGGCATCAAAATGGACCAATCTGCAGAAAGGACGGTCAAAAATGGACTGCCACCTGATTGGCTGATAGCATTAATGGCGGCATGCAATTTACACATCATGGACCAATCTTGCTAACATTAAAATAATGATTCCATGTCAATAGATTGAGTGAAGCGTCCTGCGCATTTTACAATTTCGCTTCTCAAAGTTGAGAAAACACTGCCTTATAATACAATGGCATATATCGAAAACGAGCTTTTTAGTCCCCTCGAAACATGCACTCCGGATTTTTCGAATCTTCAAATAGGTGTGTCAGAAGAGATAGAATATTCCATTGTCTCAGTGTGAGCAATCAGGATTAAGAGCTAATGGCCCATCACTTCCAGCAAATGAGATCAGCCTTGAACGATATGAAGATGCCACCAAGGAGGTGCCGTATTATTTTGATGTATGCGTGTGCATTCTAAACGTAGGTGATGATGGAGCCTATCATGCTTCAAAACCTACTGTAAAACCAAACGCTGATGGTTCATGCAGAAAGCATATGAGGAGGGTTCCGGTCTTGGGTGTCGTCCTATCCGTTTGGATACAAATGTGATGAATACCTCAAAAAAGCAATTTCAATGGAGGAGGGGAGGTCGTGGGTACACTGTTTGGGCACAAAAATTATACCTGAGTCAACTTTATCCTGAGATAGATTTATCTGGTCGTTATACAATCCTAGAGTTAAAGTCTCGTCATGTTATCCATGGAATCCGTTTCCACATTCACTGGCGCTTTTTTAGACTATAACATCCGCAAGATGTGCAGCAAAAGCACAAATGAGAACAAAAGTTAACTGTGGTCAGTCATCGCTCTAAGATGTCGAGGACACTATGTCACAATGTATAGGGAATAGAAGTGAGCACATGTGTCTATACCAGACTCACCCTTCCCTTGTTAAAAAACTACCATGGGGCTAGTTCTTGCAATAGCTGTCTGGAGCACGGTCATCTGCATAAAGGGGCATGGGCAACTGAATTTTAACTGGGCATTGTTTTGTTGATTAGCAGCGTGCATTACTCCAATCATTTGACGCCGAGACAAATAAACGACCATTGAGCCAGGCTGTGATTAAACTGTAGACGGTCGGATAGGAGTTGACTGCATTTACCATTCACCGAACTGAAGTGGTCAGTGACTATCACGGACGGGATTTGATTGGTTTTACTGTGGGTGCTAGTGTCTGTGTTAAAACCGGGTGGGCGGAATCGACAACACTTATTTTGTGACCGACAACGATGTATTGGTGGAATCAAGTAGATTCTATATACGCAATATTTTGAATGCCTACTCTTAATAGATGTGGCCAACTTGGATGCGGGCAGCATAACTAATGAATGCTAATTTGGCTTATTTGGCAAGACAGTGGCAATATGAGGATGTGGAATCAAAGGAGGAAAAAAGCATGACTTAATAAAAGTCGGGAACTAGATATTTTTCCATTGTGACTGTGTGTGGGTAAGTAAAAATCAAAAGATTTACATCGCTTTAATGCCTTGATTCTTACACTTTATCGGGACCATTCCAGTTAAAACCAATTTTTGCAGGGTAACTATGGTATATAAAATAAATGGCGGCATATTTAGAAATCATTTATGCAAAAGGTTAAGCAAAGGTAATCTATGCGAAGCTAGTTTTTAACATTACACTATTGTGTTCTTTTAATCATCCAGCTTTCAGAAACGATTAATTGTTGCGCAGACCGTACATTCTATGAATTAATACGTATTCTCTTCCTGTCTTTCTCGATACCTCATCGCATAATAATTAGAATTGACATTTTCAGCAGCAGAGATTTCGTTGGAATCCAAGACATTTCAGTGGGACACTATCAGCTAAAAGGACATAAATCTATTTATTCGCTTTGGACATGATTTATGCGGAAGTTAGTTCTGTGGATGTGATAACTCAGTCAAGATGTAGCAAGATCCAAAACATATAAGGGAATGCTCTGTTGCATACGCTGCCCAAAACGAGGCGCGATTTGAGTTTACTCTCAACTGAGCTGACTCTTTGGTTTCAGTGGTCTGCGCTGTGTGCTAATAGCAGAACGATAGGAAGCTATTCTTCTCAACACAAGGCGCAGCATTGACAGCTGTGGCAAGCAATAAATGTACTCCAGTTATTCCTTTGTTTCTTCATTATCAGTTCTTAAAATTTGATATTATGGAGAAAGACTACTGTTCTGCAGATGTTGTGATACTTGGGTTCTTTAAATGTGCATTGCAGGTGTGAGGCGGGAAGACAAATCAAACCGAGTTCTGCAGCAGCGACTCGATTCTCTTGAGGTAGAGAATCCAACTATACTGACTGCATCATCGATAATGATACAGGCGCCATGAACATCAGATCTCCTCACACCAGGAATGCTTGCGGGAATGCGAAGGAAAAGGAATTGGCACGAATGCCGTATTTCATCTTGGCAGATACCTTCGTTTCCTACGTGGTAAGAGGACTAGGAAAAGTTCATGCGAGACTAAACCCACGATTGATCTATAGTTAGGCATTACTTAACCCCGCCTAATCACTGAGCACCGCCAAAATAATGAAAACTAACAGGTGAATATAGTAAACATCTAAATGTCTGGTCAGCATCGCTTTCATCCATTAGATCATTAAGTAGTCTGCTTAATAGTCAGTTTAATGGCGCACGAGCGGTGCTGTGCTACTATCATTGGCATAATAACGAGGGTGTGCTACTGGAGAGAGATGCTACTGAATAGCTAGTTAGTAAATGAGACGCTTTGCTGCCGACATCAAGAAGAATGGTAGCAAAGATTAAACAACTCGAAAACGATTTGCGCAGGTAATGCGTAGTGGTTGACGATGATTAGGTTATTTTGTTAGAACATGCTGAATAAGACAAGGAAACCTACGAAAAGAACTAGGGGCAAGGCATCTGGAGTTGACAGGCTTAAAGTGGGTGGACAGTCGCCACCGTTTATCGGTCCTTACCTTACTGGTTTTGTATGGTGAGTATCGATGCGGCTCGGACTAAGTCTACGAGCTGTCATTGTTTGGCTGGTCCCACAGGGGCCTAAAAATGAAGGAAAGTAGTGGTTAGGTTGCGACTGCAGGCCACTGTCCAGTAACTGCGTTGAATATCACACTGCAAGTGGTCTACGTAGTCCAAGACGGCAGGGATAGAAACAAAGCTCTGTCATGGTGGCCGAGAGGAAAGGATATGAATAGACCAGACCTACATAACATTCCTGCACCCCAGGTCACAACATATTTGAAAATTCAAGGCAATTTTGCTTGGTTGTCGTGTTCTAAGAGAGCAGGTAACTGTATCGTTGCATCGCAACTTGCTAATTGCTCATTGCAAAGCAATGCATTGGTTTGGTCTGCAACATGCAGGACCACCATTACTACGGCTTGGCATGTGGCTTTCGTAGCAGTGGCAACCTAGAGCGTTCATAGGCTGAGCTCGCATTCACTCACTTTGAGTTCATTGGCATGGCCGTCCATGCCATCAAATCTCCAGACACCTTGCCTCGCATATACTCGGGTCAGCTAAAAAGGTCTGTAAGTGCTGCCTTGGCAGTCGCCGTGCTTCTGGTATTGATGGCTAATTTCTGCAGGTAATTAGACGCCAAAATAATCCAAATCCAAGAAGTCAAAATTACACTTACAGATGATGCAGCGATAAATTTTCTGCGCTATTCTTCAGTAGAGCACTCTCGCGTCTCTTTAAGCATATGTGAATGAGGAGACACTTGTTTCCCAGCATTCTTGGATTTTTCCATTCATCTCGGATTCGATTCTGGGGACGCATTTCCGTCTACATTGGAACAGAAACGTAGCAAGTGCATGGGATTGGTTTTACTGGAAGGGCAAGGAGCACGGAATGCAGTTAGACCCTGCCTACTTGTGCGTTTGCGCAGCGCTCCACTTCCAAAAGTGTGTTTATTTCCTTGAAACAGTGGACGAGCGAACAGAGCTTGCAATTACTGCGACGCAAGGGGTGTTGCTGCATGCAACTCAAGTCTTTGTGCTTTTCTTTACACACTAGACATTTGCACCCGCCGTCAGCCTTTATTGACATTCCACAGCAAAATTAAAAAGAAGACTACACTGGTCATAATAAACCTTTCTTTGACGTAGATAATGGTCTGCAAATTAAAAATTGTATTTCTGTTGTGGCTCGGAAGATGGCCAGCTCAATAAGAGCAAAATAATGCACTCGTAAACTTAAGAACACGAGTAAAGTCAATGCGAAGGGCAAATGACGTAAATTGCACTCCTGACTGGAGTTTAAGTCCCCAGTAGAGATTGAATTGCTCAGTGATCTGCCCCTTGGTAGGAATTAGTGGTATTTTGGAGGGACAAAACAGCTAACAACGGACAATTAAGTAGAGCGTTAGGCTACCGAAATGTCTAATGACGCAAAGGTAGAATTCTGAGCACAATGAAGTATAGTGTAAGGAGCCAAACGAGTCCAAAGACAGTAATAAAGATCAAACAACGCGATAGTACACCACCGGACTCAAATCAAAGTCACATCGGTAGCATAATGACCCTAAACTACTGGCTAGAGCTCAAGCGCATTTTTGAGATTAAATACCTGTATGGTTAAGGTCTAGGGGGTAATCTGGCTTTTTATATGGACCAATGACGCAATAACGGAGCACTAACAATGCAGAAAACTGTGTAGTATTTGACAGAAGACTGAAACCTCAGACAGGGTGCCAGGTCATCATAAGCGTTACGTGAGTTGGTAATGCGTCCTTAAACAAGGCGATTTGCATGCCTGAGGCCGATTTTAAACAATAAATTACACGGCGAACCATTGCGATTAATTTCATAAGTATTTGTAGCCTGGACTATGATAGCACTGATAAAGTGGTTGCCGCCCCGTTGTTGCATCTACTCGACTCCAACGTCCCTCCCAAAAAGATGTGAGTCAGAAGAGGCAAACAATCATACACTCGGTCATGTCAAGTGAATCACTGAGTGCATCTTAATCAGAGTGGAAGCATCTCTCGACTAGCGATCTGACATAAACTTTACCATTGTAACATATCCAGAGTTGTGTTTTCATAAAACAAAAGGAGATATAAAAGTCGAGTATATTCCAATGGATGCTTCTGAGGAGGCGCAATCACGTTTGATGGGTGATTTACCTCCAGATATCAGGAAAGAACTAGTACGCTTCCGTTTATTTTATACCCGAGCCATTTTGCCTATCCTGATTGCGATTGGCTAGCGTAAAGGCCAGACATCCATCCACTTGCAGTAAAGGTAGAGGACGAGGATGAGAGAGTGAATGCATGTGGTCGTGCGACCACTTGCAACAATATGGCATGCCTCCGAGTGCTCGACTAGTCACTCTTTTTTTTGAATAAGAGCCCTCTCTTGAACACCTTTGAAATGTTGTAGGAGGATCTATCGCGCAATCAAGTGACCCTCAATAAATGAGGTCGTAACAAAACGTGATATCCATTGTCAACCTCGATTGTAAAACTCAGAGGTTAACTAACGCGACAGAGGTAAAAGTGAATGCGGCGGGTTGTTTGCTGACATGTACCACAAACAACGTTTAGTTGAAAAGCTAAAAGCTCTTATCGCTGTGAGGACGCCTAATTCGATTCTGTTACAAACACTTGAGTCTCATAAGGTAAGTACATCAACAACCAGAATTTGCGATAGACTAAGAGCTGTGGGATGGATACCGCAGGAGGATGGCTGAGTGGGCTGTGCTACCACACCCTCTTCTTTCAACGCCTTGATCCTAGGGGTCAAGA
>JADWOT020001649.1:0-82000 GCA_036345935.2 Taenia hydatigena
TAGTGAGGAAGGCACAATGCCACCTAAGCCAATGGGACGGGCTTGTCAAAAAATCGGAAGGATCCTCACAGCATTTCGAAAGTCTTCAAGAGAGGGGTCTTTTTTAAAAACAGGCGCAGCTAGTCAATCACCTCGAAGCATGTCGTATTGTGGCAAGTGATCGCACGATCGCATGCATTCACTCTCTCATCCTCGTCCTCTACCTTTACTGCAAGTGGATGGACGTCTGACCTTCACTCTAGCCAATCGTAATCAGGATAGGCTAAATGGCTCAGGTGTAAAATGAATGGAGGTGCTCTAGTTCTTTTCTGATATCTAGAGGTGAATCGGCCATCAAAGTGCTTACGCTTACTCAAAAGCATCCATTCGAATATAGCGTACTTATGTATCTCCTTCAATTTTATGGAAACACAACTCTAACGATGTTACAACTGCAAAAGTTGTATCAGATTGCTAGGCGTGAGATGAATCTGCTCTGATTAAGATTCACTCTGTAATTGGCTTCATGTGACGGAATTTTCGGTTGTTTAAATCCTCTGATCCGAATTCTACTTAATTAGGGTGCAACGATGGGGTGGCAACCGCTTTGTCAGTGCTATCAGAGGCCAGATTGCAAGTGCCTGTGCAAACAACTGCAAGAGTTTTCAATGTGGCTGATTGTTAGAAATCGGCTGTCAAAAAAACAAACAACATGGGCAGCTTGCCGTTGTTCTTAATTAAAAATACCTCTTACATAATGCCGGATTCCTAATTGTGAAACCTAACTCACACCCGAATGTATAGTTTGAAGTGACTTCCTCATGATGGCAGGTAAAGCCAATGCTGTTCGTGCCTCAATGAAGTGTTGTGGCAAGTGTAGCGCCCAGAGACCTTCTTCAAGACCAAGGACAAGAGGTGCAATGCCAAAGTGCAAAGCAGCTGAGGAGAGAGGGCCTACTGACACAACTCAGGGGTTTAAGTCGCAAACGTGATCTAAAATATAGGAGTCAGTAGAATCGGCGAAAATAAAGGAATGATTTGCAATGGAGCATCTACAGAGGAAAGTTATTTCGATGGTATGCATGATGGGCAAGTAAGAAAGTAGTGTGATGCTAAATCCACGCATAGTCACTGCCTAACAAGCGAATAACTTCCAACGTCTGTTATGTTTGGGGAAACTAGGTGAATGCGCCTGTCCTGCCAGGCCTGCCTTGATTTCCATGAAGATAAGCAAAGTCAATGCAAACTCGCGAGCATCTTCGTGGCGATCGAAGTGCAGTGCTACATTAATGACTGAAAGGAATCATCCATGTTGCTATCTCCTTACCCTCCTCCACCGCATTAAACTCAACACAGTTCATTTCCACTCTTCGCCATAGTAAGAAAATGGCAACATAGTTTTTACGGACGAACCTCTCAGGCAAATTGTAAGAGTTGCGTCCGTTCGATTTTAATAAAAGCTGTCTGCGGTCTGCTTTGTGTGTAATATCTTAAAATTAACCGAATTAAAGTATGAGTAGGTGGAGTCCCATATCCATATAAGTCAGCTTTATCTCAGAGTGGTATTGCAGCCCATAGATGCCCTCCAACTGTCATTTGGTCATTCGTATCCTGCCTGTTTACCCTCTTTTAACATATTTTAAGGCGATCCTTTGTGATTATTCTCCCGATTTATTGACTAGCTCGTTCCGTCAAAGCAGGTTACACTGCAACTCTCCATAACACTTTGACCTCTAGCATTCGTCCAGCCGCTGGAAGGGGAGAGAGTAGAATAGCCCAAATCACCATCCCACTAAGCTGGTGAGTCATCTGTGGCATCTATCCCACAACTAGTAGAACACACCGTTGAGCTGTCAACGTACTTACGATGTAAGCTTTAGGCATTGCAACATAGCCAACTAAGTCATCCTCACGATGACAATAGCTCCTTGCTTTCCAACTACACGTCGATTGTTGCAAAAGCCAGCAAACAACCTCACACAAGTCAATTAACTCCTAAGTTTCTACAATCGAGGTGTAAAGTTATCATGATATTCTGCTGTGATTTCCTTTTTGGAGGGCCATTGGATTGCACAAAAGATCTTCCTGCAACATTTCGAAGGTGTTCAAGAGAGCGCCCTCTTTTGGAAAACAGGCGTGGATATCAATCACAAGAAACCATAGCATATTCTTGCAAGACATCATACGACTTCATGCACTCACTGCCCCACCCTCGACCCCTTCAAATGGCGCAATTAGAATGTTGCCTGGCCTTGGAACTCCAGACAATCGTAGTCTGGATACGTTAAATGACTCGGATGCAAACCAATTCGCAGCGGATTGATTTTCTTCTGATTTCTAGGGGTAAATCGGCCAAAAAGAGGACAGTTTTTTAGCTTACGCCTACACAAAGGCATTTATTCAGTATATTGGACTTTTATCACTCAATTTGTTTCATGAAAACATGGGCATAGTTAGATCAACTTGCTAGGCGAAAATAAATCTGCTCTGACCAAGGTGCACCCAGTGATTGCCTTGGCATGGTCCAATGGTCAGTTGTTTAACTCTTCTGATTTTATATCGCAGATACAACAATGGGGATGGCAACCACTTAATCAGTGCTATCAGAGCTCAGGCTACAAGTGCTTGTGCGAACAACCACAATGGGTCGCCGTGTGATTGATTGTTTGAACTCGGCCTCAGGGAAACAGGAAACAAAGGCATTTATTGTTCTTCGTGAGCATGACTTTCTCGTGGTGACAAATTTTTTAAGGCCGAAGCTCCTTGTGCTCCAGCGATGCATTGAGGTAAGTGCACTACCCGGAGGCTTTCTCCAAAGCAAACTTCATGGTATGTATTGCCGATGTACAGAGCAGCTAAGGATAAGAGGATCATTGTGCAGACAGGGATTAAGTAAAGTCAGTAAAACTCACGAAAAAATGGGAAACGGTAACGAAAGCAAAGACCAAATTTAAGTCGAAAACGCAGACACTGCTCCAGACTTTTTTTGATTCGAATGCCATTTGTTGTGACTGGTTAATTTAATTGTGCATCTTCGTGCTGACGACACCAAAATTCTCAAGCAGATGGTACCTCAAGCACCAGCATTGTAGCGGAAGTGGTGCAAGCGTTTCTTCCGTTCCTGCTCCATCAACTTAGTGTGACGTAAAATGCGTCCGTTTTCCATTCTTTATCTAATTTTTCTTTACTAACCCAGTTGGTACCTTGCAATGCATCTGACAGATGTCGTCTTCAATACACTGTTTCTCGACACTGAAGACGTCAGTGGTATGAACCGAAGATAAAAATGCATCATCGGCACAGGGATTGGTTTAGAGTTTACCAGCATGGCTCGGAGACCTCGTCGCAAATCTGACGTACACGGCCAGCCCTCACGAAACGGTTGGTGCTAAAAGAAAAACGTTCACTAATCATTCGCGCCAGCCATTAATATTCACGCACATCGGATCAAGTTGTCGAAATGACACAATGATGTTCCTCCGTAATCACTTTACCAGGGCTTGAGTTTCGTCCAGCTTGATGATAGTGATGGGGAAGGGAATGGGCATCTGTCCTTCACGTCTCCCTAGGCCGCTAGACATGCTCTACCCAAGGGAAGGCGATCCATTAGAGTAGGCTGTCGAATGTCTGTTCAATGCGGTCTTGATTAACTTAAGCGAAAGGACCAGAAATGCTACATAATAATGATTCATTGAGGCTACTCCTGTACTCCAGTTACAACTCAATGTGACTTCAGATCCTATAGCCTAAAAGTGCTTGCTACGTAGATAATTAGTGTTGAAACCATAGTTACTAGGTTATAGTTTACGATTTTGGGATCTCATTGACTCAAATAAGAAGCATTTCATGCCCTAGCTTCTGCAGTCCATAAATGGATCACCTGAGAGAGGAGTCGGTCAATGAGGGCATTTAAAACATTTCCGATACTTTGTGGTCGGGAATGCTCTACTCTTCCAGGAAGACAAACAGGAAATGAAGAAGGACTGTAGTGCTTGTTCTTTTAGCGAAACTTCATTGCTTTTCGCGGTCTTTCCCCTCCGTTTCTTACAGCTTTGTCCGCTAGGACCCAATTCGGTTCGCGAAAATTTATAGGCGTTTTGGGGAGGATAGACGTTGATCAAAGCAGCATTGAACCACGCGTTGGCAATGAGATTCGTGTTAAAATTTGAGAAAGGTGATTTAGCACATTTGAGGTGTTGATTGTAAGGTACTGATCAAACCTTGAAAGTGACATGATATATGGACCTAACTCTGACAGACATTACCGCAGACCGCTTTGATAGGTTAAGCGCTGTCATCGCTTATGCATATGATACATGGAACCGCGTGGACAATCAACTCTAAGACAATTTGTTTTTGTGACTTTCAACTCTTCACAAGAATATCTTCAAAAGACATCAGTTTATTAATTAATTTTTGAGCATCAAAACATGCTATAAAGACCACAGAACAGTTGGAATAGCAAAATACTAACATTGCAGCCACAAAATGAAGGTCAGCCAGGGTCAGTCCACGGACGCTTTATGAAGGGAGCCAATAACCCGCCCTATCAGTTCTACTAATTTCTCCATATCCTCCTCTTCACTAGCCTGCTTTTCATCTGATTTAGCACCAAGCCGTGTTGTGGGCGTCTCATTGCTAAACGTTTTCTCACCGGCCTTCTTTGTTATGTGGCGCTGATTCCGGAACCATATCTTAACCTAACAGAAAAGTCAAGATTATGACGAGGTTTGACAACTCATTCGTAGACACTCAAGCACTACACACTAGTAGCTGTCTAGTAAGCAGTTAATTTAACACCTTGATGCTAAACTAACCTGAGTCTCCATCAAGTTGATGCGACGCGCCAGTTCTTTGCGCTCATGCGTATTGAGGTAGTTTTTCTTGTTGAAGCATTCCATCATCTTGCCAATTTGGTAGGGGGTAAAGGGAACCATGCATCTGGCTTGACTTTGTGTCTCAGATACTGTGTGGTGTACCTGAGATCTTTCTGCGGTTGGCGGTGCAAAGAAGTTTCCTGATTCAGGCATAGATGCCGTGGCAACAGTTTTGTGGAGGAGAGAGTAATTTGGAAATGAGGAGACGCTTGCCAAAAGTCGTTGACACCTGCATGGTGGTAGGAACAGTTGCTGCTCCTGTGGTTGTAGCAGCTTCTGATATAACTTTGATGAGGTGTCAAATAGGATTAAGTTCGGCGATGGGAAGATCGACAACGCATTGGTAGATTGAGGTTGACCTGAGCATCCACCTCGCTTTGGAGGAAAAGACATGCCGATGCAAGATGTCCGTTGTAGTGCAGGCAGTGGATTTAAGCATTCCGAATCTTCTTAGGTGGCCTTATGAATTATCAGCCGTTTTGGTGGTAAAGGATTTAGTTTATTCTGGTTTAAGTAAAGCAAATCCCATTTTTTCCACCTTTTGTGACGTAGAAGGTGTTTCTTGTTCCAATCGATGTTGCATGGTCGGTGACGAAGCCGATAAGGTGGGTTGTTGAGAACACGAGTTTGTGCCTCCTTCGGGTACAACTGGGCGTTCTGCATTAGGTGCACCTGAGAAAACAAACCAACTGGAATAAGACTGCGTGGATCTGCATGTAACTCTATGTTATCTCTACATTTATTTAGGTCAATGGCTTATTCAAATCGCGTGTGCCATTTTGGGTACGCGATTGGGTCCTGGTCGACACCAACACTGCTGGCTGGCTCGACTGGGTGTGGATGCGTGGTCTTTAGGACGGCTTCATGATGGTTGAAAATAGCAATGTCGCTGATGAAAAGCCTTGTACGAAATTTCTTTCTGTCATCCCTGACCAGTGTAGAAATAGGAAAAAGAAATGAGTAAAGAGGAATAGTGCAGAGCTTTTTCTATAGTGATTGCATCAGGTATGTTAAAGTGGGTTGCAGAAATTGGGCAGCTGCAAGGGACAACAAATGACTCTAACCACAATTCATAAAGACTAATGGACGGTAAATGATAAAAGAATGATAAAAGCTTGGGGCGCATACATATGTAAAGAAGGAGGAACGTAGTGATGCAATAATTTGATAAGCAATACCGTTGGCTTGCAGTGTTGCCACATGTTGGGGTTTGTTTAGGATTGAAAGGGTCAACAAGCTTTTTCACTGCAAAGTTGAAACCACACAGTTCTGCGTCGTTCTTTTGTCTAAATTATCATATTTATAAATTATAGGAGCCAATAAAATCCCTGTTTCTGGGTCACACCAATAAGATTCGATGGCCTTAACCTTGCCGAACCAACTTCTCTCGACGAGGTCATGTCATGCCAAGTCATTGGACATGAGTCTGACCCATGAAAAAAACCAATCGTCGTACGACTTGATTTCATGTTCGTACAGTGGTACCCACAAACTAAGCTTGAAAAGTCGTCTGCAGCTCCGAGCATTCATCCGCCACAAAATTCGAGGCCTAAACAATAATGATGATTTTCACAGCTAGTTACTAGACTGTCCATCCTGAAGGCTTTGCGCACTCCAACGTTCGAAATCAGGTCAGCCTGTGGCTTCGATATCCTGTAACACGCAGAATCGGTCACCTCTGAATTCATGGCACAGCGGTCAGTGTCATGCGAACCACAGCAACAAATACAACACCTCTAGCTCAGTGAAAAACAGTACGCAAAAATGACAGCATTGTATGTATGAACTCACCTGACCGGTGGTTTCAGTGCCGGGTTTGTTGGTGGTATGCATGAGGAAGTGCCTACAAAAGCTTGATGTATCTGCATAACTTGGTGGACGTGGAGCGTAACGCGTGCCCTTCCATGTGTCACATCACCTCAAAAGGTGAGAGGATTGGCTGTGATCAAATATAAAATCTAACGAAAATAAAACGAACCCACGTAACTGGCATGGAATCTAATACACATCGGATGATAAGAATACGAGGCTGATAGTACTTTAGAGTGCGCGACAATCGGTGTTAGGCTCAATCCCTTTTGCCCCTCCGCCCTTCTCCCGTAACTCTGGTGACAACGAGATCGGGAAAAGCGCTGAGGATCTCTGTACATTAAGCTATCTTCAATGCCATACGCAACCAAATTATGTCAGTTCTTTAACCACTGGATAGTGGTTGGTTGAGAAACAAGGCATTTTCATTTGAGTCAATTAAATGCTTGTATTTGAAGCATGTTTTGTTGTGGGAGTGGATGCACGCCAGAATGAACACCGACTAGTTAATGACTTGGTCCGAACATGGTGGAATGTGTGGGTGGAGATAATCAGGGCAGGAATGCCTGAGTTGTTTCATGCAAAACGATGTAAATTGCCTAATCATGCTCTGGCCACAGTCAATTGTTTTTGGTTAAACTTATTAGTTGCACCTGAAGCACTTCTACTTACATACCAAAACCACTGGAATAGGCGACGAACGGAGAGTGAAGGAGACAGGAGAGGAAGGACAGAGGATGATAGGAAGACAACGTTTTAACTGTATGCAAAACAAGGAAAAGTTTGAATCAAGATTTCTGCTCGAAAAGTGGATCCACCATTCAACCCTCCATTCACTAATCAAACCATTTTTTCGCAATCAGTGGATATGCAAATAATAATGAACGAATCAAATTGCCTCGTTTTTATTGTTTTTACATTTTGAGGAACGAGGACGCAACAACGTGCTTTATTTGTTTTCATTTTACTGTAAATAGACGCAAAAATAAAACTATCCGAAGTCGTGCGATAAAAGGCCTACAATCTCTCATAGCAACAAGCAAGTCGGGCTGGCTTATTTCCATGAAGTGCGGACAAAAGTGCGTTAATCAGCGTATTTTACATTGTCTAGTGAGTCGTGAACGATCATTTGGTAGACCGAGCACTTACATACGATAAAGTGTTTTTGGTTGTGGTGGAGAGTCATGGCGAAGACGTTAAAAGGGAAGGCGTCCGCAGGCACTGCTATTTAATTGGAAGCTACTAAGAAGGAAGAATGGATTGGTTGCGTGGGGGTGCGAAATCAAACAATCCACCACATGGCAAACCTTTTCACTTGCTACATCTGCACTTGTAGCTTAGCATCTGATAGCCCTGACAGAGTAGATGCTTCGATTCAAATTGAACGACCCTCCATACAGAAAAGACACGTTTACGATCCAGCCGTATGTAGTTGGAATGCCTAAGAACTAGAATCACCACTACATGTTCCAATCCTGTGACTAAGCCCATTCACGTAATTTAGTAAGGAGGTTAAAACAAAGAGACCACTAGTGTGCATTGATAAAAGCCGGTCTTTCTAACATCCTTTGTTCTTTCCTTCCGCCTGTCTCCCTCGCACTCCTCATGTCGCTTATTCCACGATTTTTGGTATGCAAGTAGGAGTGCGCCAAGCGCGACCAATAAGTCCACCTAAAACAATAAAATGGAGCCACAGCCTAAGTTGGCAGTCAACACCGCCCTGTATGAGACAACTCACACCTTCTACCGGGTTCGCACCCATTCATTAACTGGTCAGTGCTCATTTTTCCACACATCCGTTCCCATAGCATAACTTGCTTCAAATTAAAATCTTTAACTAACTCAAGCGCAATTTCTTAACTCAATAACCAACTACTGTTACATTGTAAGGAAAATGGTGTGATTCGGTGATGTATGGCAGTAGGGATAGCTTCAAGCAACCCAAATTATGGAAGATGAGGGAAGGATCGAGCTTAGCATAGGTTGTCGCGCCCTCTGAAATGCCATTAGCCTCATGTTCTTATTGTTCGATGAGATTTAAGTTCTATACTATTTTTGTGGATCCGGGACTGACGCGTTTCATTTTTGATCACACAGTTAATCCTCCCAACTTTTGAGGTGATGTGACGCATGGAAGGGCACGCGTTGTGCTCCACTTTCACCAAGTTATGCAGATACATCAAGCTTTTGTAGGTACTTCCTCATGCATACCATCAACAAACCCGATACCGAAACCACCGGTCAGGTGAGTTCATACATACAATGCTGTCATTTTTGCGTACTGTTTTTCACTGAGCTAGAGGTGTTGTATTTGTTGCTGTGGTTCGCATGACACTGACCGCTGTGCCATGAATTCAGAGGTGACCGATTCTGCGTGTTACAGGATATCGAAGCCACAGGCTGACCTGATTTCGAACGTTGGAGTGCGCAAAGCCTTCAGGATGGACAGTCTAGTAACTAGCTGTGAAAATCATCATTATTGTTTAGGCCTCGAATTTTGTGGCAGATGAATGCTCGGAGCTGTAGGCGACTTTTCAGGCTTAAGTCGTTAGTACCACTGTACGAACATGAAATCAAGTCGTATGACGAGTAGTTTTTTTTCTTCATGGGTCAGACTCTTGTCTAACGATTTAGCATGACAAGACGTCGTTGAGATTAGCATCAGCAGGTGGGCGGGTAGGTGTTTATAGCATCTTACTAAGAAAATGAATGTAGATGGATGCCTCTTTTCTCCTCCTCATTCTTTCGTTTTCTTTTTGAGGTCTGTAATCCTCCTGCTACCCTAGCCAATGCCCGGCCAAATATCTACCTCAACGTGCAACTCCTACTGAGCGTCGGTCCGGTAGCAATAACATTCCATCTCCATAGCATTGCAGTTCATGCGACTGGCAGCAGGTAGATATCGAATAGACAACAAGCGCCCTCCTTCTCCTTATCCTACACCCTTTTGGTGACACACTAAAGAAGCATGCAAACTATTGTTACCGCTGTTTGGACTGTGTTGTTCAGAGCACACGCTGTTCGTAAATTTGAGCCTTACCTTCTTGTGGTGGGAGTTGTGCCGACATTAGTTCAAGTTGGCATGCATACATGCATATATTTTCCTTCCACTTACCTTGAAAGTATGGGAGGACAAAATAACTCACAATAGGAAGCAGTGCTTCTTCAACGAGGTGGAGGGCTCACGTGCCGACGCAGTGTGCTGGGAAGGTAACACTACCACATTTATTGCGCTGAAGATAGAAGATAATACCACAAACCGCACAACACGCTACGCTTGCAAGAATGTCTTTGTAGGCGATTTTGCAACTTCCTCTACTTGCAATGTTTCTCAGTTAGTGAGCTTTGCTTGGTCAATGGTTACTTATCCCACTTCGACGCTTGGGTCCAACACAGATGTGTGCACTACTCCCATCATCCTTCTCACAGGCCTTTACTTAAACGAACGTTAAGCTTTTGCTATCACTTCCAAAAATCAGGCACTGTCTGGCGCGTCGTCGTCGGCCACCGAGAAAATGAAGTGAAAACCAATTCCTTCTGCACAAAGTCATTCGTCCTCCTCTCCATTCTCATTTTTTGGTGTAATTTACAGTTACCTAGTTTGGTAGCAGTTTCCAACACCCCTCATCAGATATGCCAACACTTAAAAGCGTCGTGCTTCACAAGAGGCACAGTCTAATCTCAGTCTTCTAAATGTGCGCAAATACCGCGGCAACCTCAAGCATACGCATGCATGCAATTTGAGACAGACAAGGCTTTAACCCTCACTTCCTTCAATCTCAAATACCTTTTAAACATCACCACACAAGTAACAACTTTACGGTGACATTGGCACTACAAATCCAATTAAATTACGTATTGAGATACCCAGCCAAACTAATTTACGAAACTGATTTAAGTATTATAAAAACAACGAACACGATATTTAACTTATCAAGGCAGAAAGTTGTTTGGACTTTTTATTCAACTCATACATCTATTGCTGTGATGCTTTGTTTATTTGGACTGCCGGTTTCGGTCAGGGTCACAGGGGTGGCCATACTGCTCTGGCCGCATAAGCTGGCCTTCGGGCCATGCCAGCAGCTTAGTTTCCTCTGTTAGTTGAATATATATATTTTGCCCTGATATTTTACCTTCTAATGCCTTCAAGAAAGCCTCGGGATGCTACGTTGGCGGCAGAGGAAAGCAAGCCCTACTCTATATGGTTCCCATCCTGATCTCTACCACCTGTGGCATATTGCAGCGGCGCGAAAGAAGTGTATATGCTACGGATGGGAGTATCTTTGACCTCCCATAGCAGAAAAGCTAAGAACGACGTCTTCCTCTAGTATTTACCTTGATTCTGTGTTCTACAAGAAAGCTATTAACAAATGGAACGACACCAGCCGTGGACCAACTGGAAAGGTATCGTTCCGGAGATTACCCCTAACATACTTGCGTAAGGAGACCGGTCTGCTAGCATCCCTCAGAGGGCGCGCTGATGCCTGGCAGAATCTCTTATTTCCAAACTTGGTTCTCAAGCCGAGCAAACACCCAAGTCAAATCGAACTGCCAGGAGAGATCATCGACTTTAATGTTAAGCATCACCTCATTCGCGTCGGGTGTTGGCGACACGTACGGTTAGCTCGCGGGTGCTTCTTTCAGCATTGATTACGTTGTGGTAACTAACGCGGAAGATCCACCATGGAGAGCGGCGTGAAATATGCTTGAAAGAGGAGAGGAACAATGCAATGCCTTGTTCGATTGGACTGCCGGTTCCGATGAGGAGCACAGAGGTGGCCACATTGCCCTATCCGCGTGCAATGGCATCCGAGCCATGCCAGCAACTTCAAGCCTCTCTCTCTGTGGACTATGTATATTCCGCCCTGGTTTCTTGCCTTCAAGAGAGCCTCAAGACGCTAAGTAAGTGGTAAGGTTTAAATGATGCATAAAGTTTCTATGATAGCATGCAGCTTCATGTAATTGCATATCAATTTTCAGTTAACTTATTTTGAAGACAATCTGCATTTGGTTTAATACTATCGCGTAGATCAATTTCAGCAGCATTAGCTAACCTAAATTTGGCTGCGCGTTTTTGTGTATTGTTATGAATTTTTAAGATTAAAGGTAATTACTCGACAGTGGTTGTTCTAGTCTGGCAGTTTCAAGGTCATCGGGTGTGTTTAGCATGCCGTCTACCAATATGGTGGGTGCGTTGCGTGTTTTGATTGCGGCGGCATTTCGGTTGGATATTTTCTGCTTGTTGAAGAATAAGTGAAGCTGCTTTAGTTTAAGCTTCAAGTGGAGTCACTGATGGCTAACCGGACCCTAAGGCTGACAAGAATGTACGTATCTGTAGTGGTGCATCTAGTGCACCCCAAGGGATTCCTAAAAAGTGCCGGATTTGATATGTGACTTCTCTCGTGCTCTCTACTTCAGCCTAGAAGTTGGCGTGATCTGTGCTGTGCCTCACTGAATTCGTTGTGCATCCTTTTTCCGAGGTCTACTCACAAATGCAATGTGACAGCTGCTTTTCCAAATTGTTGCAGCAATCATGTCAGTGGAATTCGTCGTGCCCGTTAGACGCAGACATAGCTGCTGTGCCTTCTCTTCTTATCCACTGACGAACCGAATGCCATTTCCTGTAACTTCAGTAGACGCAATCGGAACAAGCCTAAGCCGGGTTCGTAAAGACTGCTACGACTGAGGCGTCAACGTGCAGCCTACTCCATCGTCTCACAGCGTGTCACTCAACCACCTCGATTGACATTTTCGTTTGTTACTGCAAATGCAAGAATGTTCCTCAGATGGAACATTCGGTGACGCAGGTGATAAATGGATGTAGGCCTCGGATTTTACGGCGTAAAATGGGAGTGAATGAACATAAGAAGTGGCACATTAGCAGTTTTTCTTCCGACTCGGCAATAATTAGGTGTTTTGTTGAGGCTGTGCCATCATTGAAGGGGGTTTTAGAAATCAGTGCTCACTGATGGAATTTTGTGGAAAGTGTTGGAAGTCTGCCGCGAAGTAGGGTGCAAGCGGTGCTGTGCCATGGCCCCTGCCCTGTGACGCGGTAGGCAAGAAGGCCCACGCCAATGAGTGTGATAATTATAGATGTGTGGAGGAAGCGACTTGCCGATTATGAGGTGCGTGCAAGTGCACATTTACGTGCATTTGAAAAGCCCCTATTTATGCATGCTATTTGCTGTTTGTACACCTTGATGAGGTATGGCACCTGAGTGCAGGATGCGGTGTTTTGCATCGGCCATAGTCACCGTCTGTTCTATGATAAATCCAGCGCTAGTATATGAATAGCTGCTTCGCTTTTAATTTTCTCATATTCCACGCGTTTCATTTGTTTGCTGCCATTAGTTGTGCAGATGCGTTCGCCTAGCACTGCTATATTTTAAATATTGTTGGTTCCAGCTTTTGTGCCCATTTGTCAATCTTTCGGTTTTGAAGGGTAGATGGCGTACTTTTGTCTATCACCCGTATTGTCATTCAAACCTAACCAAGGAAGGCTGTTAAGTGGGTTTTAATAAATACACATGTGTATTTGAAGGATTTTAATTGAAGCAAGTTGTTTGCGTTTGTTACGAATCATGCCAAATTCATGGTGAATAGATCGAGTGAACTTGATGCTTGTGGGTAATACACGGTGACTTGAGTTGCTGCAAGGAGGGTATTTAAGATAAGCTTTGATTATTACCTCCAAATAAGTGTTAGCGTGGCATTACGCACAGTTGTATCATGCTGGCATATTCTAATTGGTCTACTTGTGATCAGAAGGCTTGCTGCTGCATTACTTAACGTTGTTTTGTGGAGTTAAGAGGACCGTTTCGTAATTTAATGTCCATTTTCACGCGCTCAAATATTACTGAATGTCAAGCAATTCTGAGGGTCTCTTTTTAATGAGGTTGTTTTGTAAACGAGCAAAAATACATGAGAGAGGACGCTACTTAGACCGTTTAGCGCTGCTTTTATAGACCACCAAAGTGTGCACATTTATTGTTATTAAATAAGCACCCTGGAATGTCTGTATGCGAAATACTTGTGAATGAAGTGTATATCGCAAACGTAACGTAACAACTCACTGATAACCTCGAGTTGTTAGCTCTTCCTGCCTTAGCAATGCAGCAATTTGGTGTGGTCTTCTCTGCCCTCGCCCTTGTCGCAGTAATAGTTAGCTTTGGCCTTAGCTAAGTAATTTGAATACTTCTGTTATTGTTGTTATTGCTGCTACTATTTGTTATACTTAACTATTGCTACTGTTGAAGCTAGTAAAGGCAAATGTGTTCACACTATTTTTCGTGCTTTATTGCTTAATAGAAACGTGATGGCCTTTACAACATGGAAAAGTAGCATTTCCTGCTATGATTTGCTCGTTGTTGAACGTTACACAGTAAGATTGTAAAGTTTTCCCGTAAAGGATTTAGAGTTGCCTCAACTATTCCCGCCTCGCTGATAACAATACTAGACAACAAATTTTTGAGGCAGTAAGATGTTGCGCGGTTATTTTATTGCAAACTTTGAATAGACCTACTCGTCTACTCCAAACGCCCTGATTGCACAGTGAGTGATGTCGGCATGAGCTTTCTTCTAGACAATGGTGAAAGGCATTGCTTTCTTTGTGCGAAGTAAGTTGCTGCGATACGCTGTAACTGCAGAGCTCATTTTTAACTATGCTATTGGTTACTAGAAACAAAATGCTGATGGGCCATGGACACAGATTTGACGCTTCCCTTGGATCAGCCAAGTTAATATTTATGACGACCAGTAATTAGTGGACGTCTCCCAAGACAGATAAATGTGCACTGGCAAGCATCAAGCTTCACCTATATCTTTGTTTGCGATCGTTTTACTTATATGTTGATTGGGTTATTTGGCTGGTGGGTGTGTGGGTGGATAGACAGGCGAAGGTGAGGAGATCTGTTTATTTGGCTGTCTATGGACCTACCCGCCTGCTGTAATCGCTTCATCTTCACCAGAACATTTGACTGTTGGAGGTGCTAAAAATAACATGCTCCTGACGCCCTTGTGGCTCTTGTTTCAAGGAGCAATGCTTCATTTTGACCACATTGCTGCCAACAACAGTCAAGGTAGAAGTTGGTCACAGTGGTAAGGAATAGAATTTTTCGCCATGGCGGCTACCTTATTTGCGCACGATACTTGTGGTTCTACCGTTAAAAGCACATAGACATATTGGCTGGTCTACTGCACATAGTGTTGATTGATTGAGTGCTGTGATGCGCGTACCCGATGCAATGGAGCTGTATGTTCACTAGATAGTGGGAGAGAAGGAGGGAGTGTCGCTAACACAGGCATGCTTAAGGTATAAGGGCAAGTGTTTGGTGCACGCGGGCCTCCAACCCTGTGCTCCAGCATTTGACGATGTGCAGCGCTTGTCGCGTTCCTTTCTTAATGCGGTGCTTGATTTTGAGCTAATAAGTCTTACGCAGACATGGTCAAAGGTCTGTCTAATGACCTTCCAGCCACTCGGTAAATCTCAATCCTTTAATCTGCCGTATACTTAAATGTCGACTTCCTCAAATATTGATATGTTCGCCTGTTACGTTCTCGACTTGCAGGGTGTGCGAGGGTCAATTTAGGCAGCACGCGGTTAATATGTGAAGCTGGCCGAGAAAGGCCTGTCTACAGTGCTTACAGAATGCATTTAAATGGTGGACAGTTAATAACTGAATGTTCAAGATAATAGAGCACACTTTAGTCAGAAAAACAGGAAGCCAACACTGAATTTAAGGTAAGGAATTACTCGGTTTGTTAGTATTTTTGCCTATTGAAGGTAAGGGAAGGAAGAAGGCGTCAAGTACTGTGAATGCGAGGGTGCAGACGCTGCCAAGGATGAGATGCAGCGCGCTGAATGGCTAGCATGGGCACCCATAGACGTCGAAGTGAAGTGGATCACGTCAGTGCAGAACTGTGTCGATCCCCTTATGGTCCAGAATTCGTTTTCCTACAAAGCACAGGAAAGGACAATTCCAACGAATGGATATGGTATCCGTTGTACATGATTTGGTCTTCTAGTAAGGAATTGGGTGAAACAAGCAATGGAGCTGCGTGCTTCATCGACATGGTCCTGTCTATCTATCCGGGCTCATCCACGTAAAAGCGGAATTCGTGACCGGACATCAATTTTGACAATCAGCATTCCTTTCAAGGGTTGCGTCAACACTTATTAGGTTATCTATAAACCAGTTATTATCTATCCACAGGGTTGCAGGACTCATGCAGGGATCATTGCATCGAACTGTGCCTATCACGGTAGGCATGAGACATTGTCGGGTGCTTGATTCGTAGCATTTTACAATTGACCTCTGCGTTATTGCTTGTTTCCACTCCCCATCGTTTTCATTTTTTCTGCTCGTCGGCATGAGGTTACTCCTTCTACATGGAGTCTCTCTACGTATCGTTAGGGTAATCAACGATTTAATTGTACTGTTCTTGATTTTCACACATTCATTTTTATTTGCCTATGCTTAGCGCTTTGCAAGCTTTCAATTAAACGGTGTATTGAGTATTCTCAAGGTGGGTGATTGAAAGTCGACAGTTTGTTATTCCTATTATTCGTTTGATCACGTCTTCCTTATGCATTGTATTTTTGTCTAATTTTACTCATTCTCGTAATTTTCTCGTAAAAGCCATTGTTTTCCGGAAATCAGCTAGAGATGATCACTTGACGAGGTGGAGTCTCTTCTTCCTCTCGCATGACTCTCATCGCTGTGCCATGAACTCAGTGTCTGATTCTGTGCATTACAGGATGACAAAGCCGCAGGGAGACCTGATTTCGGACGTCGGAGTGCACAGAAGCCTCAGAATGGATAGCTTGATAACTGGCTGGGGAAATCCTCATCATTGTCCAGGCCTTCAATTTCGTGACAGATGATCGCTCAGGGCTGTAGACGACTTTTCAAGCTTAAATCATGGATACTGCTGTACCAATATGAATTCCGGTCGTACGATGATTAGTTGTCATTCCTCATAAATCAGACTCATGTCTAACGATTAGGCATGACATCAAGTCGTTAAGAGTAATTGGTTCGACATGATTGCGACTGTCAAGTCTTATTAATCTGGTCCTTAAGTTTTGATTTTATTGGCCCTAATTGTCTTTAAATGCGGTAAGTAATTCAGTCAAAGCAACAGCACAGAACTAAATGGCCACAATTTCATAGCGCGTAACTTTACATTGATAAAGCTTATAGGCCTCCTCGATCCTGAACAACTCTGGCTTCTGCTAATACTGCGAGGCAACGGTATTGCCAATCAAATTACTTCATCAATGTTTATGTGCCGCCCTGTTTGCACACCTTCGTAGCTCAAGATTTTGTACTTATATTGCCATTTTCCGTCCATCAGTTATTACGAGTTTAAGCTGGATTTGTTTGTTCTCCCTTGCAGCTGTCCGTTTCTGCATCCACAGTGGCATACCTGACGCACTTACCGTAGAAGCTCTGCATCATTCCCTCACATTCATCTTTTCTTCTTATTTGCACGTCGGTCAAAATTGGCATTCAAGAACTTTTGTACAGTGTTTTTCATCAGTGGAATTGCTATTTTAAATCATCGCGAAGCCATCCTAATGACCACGCGTTCACACCCATTCGTGCCAGCCAGCAGGGTTAAGGTCAAACAGGACCCAATTGCGGACTCAAAATAGCACACTCTACATGAATAAGCCCTTGGATCAAATAAGTGTGGAGATAACATCTAGTTACATGCAGATGCATGCTTTCTTAGTCCAGTCATTGTTTTTATAGGTGAACCTAATTCGGAACGTCCAGTTGTGCGGAAGGGAGGAAAAACTCCAAAGTCTGCTCACAACAGGCATCCTGCATCGACTTGTCTTTACCTTGAAATCAATTTGAAAGCTCAGGCTAACCTTAATCTGCTGCCACATTGCCAATCTTCCTCGGGCCAATTCCACTCCTATTTGACACCTCGTCAAAGTTGTCAGCAGATGCTACAAACCACAGGTTCAACGGTCGTTCTCATCGCCACTCATGTGTCAACATCTTCAGGCAAACGTCTTCTCGATCCAAAAATGCTTTCTTCTCCACCAACTTGCCACCACAGTGCCTATGCCCGGTTCAGCAAACTTCTTTACAGCGTTAATCGCAGAACAACGTCAAGCACGTCAGACAGTATCTGAGGCACAAAGGCAAGGCGGACCCAGGGTTCCAAACGCTCCGCACAAAATCGGTGAGATGGTTAAATGCTTTAACAAGAAAAAGCTACCTTGAAATGAATGAATGCGAAGAACTGATGCGTTACATCAACTTGACGGGGACTCAGGTTGATAAGGCATTAAGGTGTTAAATGAACTTGTTCGATGAACAGCTATTAGCGTGCAGTGACTAATTGTCTGCGATTGAGCCGTCTAAAATGGCCATACTTTTGACTTTCTGTTAGACTAAGAGATGATCCTACAATTAGCGCTACATAACAAAGAGGGTCGATGCAAAAATTTCCGGCAATGATGCACCTGTAACGCAGTCAAATGTTCTTGATATAGGAGATGTGTCCCATCAGTTGACTGGTAGGACACCGGCCTCAGTAAAAGCTTAGGAAATACTAAGAGCTCCCAATCATAACAGGAGCCTTAACAAATAGTAGTACAATTGGAGCAGGCTCCTTTATGGGAAGGCGTGATACGTTGTCAAGGCAAAGCAGCAACTTAGGGCGCTGGTGGAGTTGCTCAAAAATAAGCCTGTCGCTGAATCAGATTGAAAGCGGGATCAAATTGACTGCTGGTGTAACTAACAGAAATGCAAAATGGCCTCAGCAAAATAAATGCCCTGTAGACTTGATATTTGGCGTTCATTTAGTGGCTATTTCAAAGTGTCTTTCAAATCAGTCATGCATGACATTAAAATGTACAGCGCTGTTATCTGAACTCTGTCTGGAACAATGCTCAAAGCGTGCCGCGACACAAATCGTCACCATTGGCTCATCATGGATATCGCTGCATTAACGCCGCACTCCTCTGGATTCGAAAGCTTCGTGGTCGAGTGTCAAGAAATGATAAACACATCTCCGCTCGAGTGAATCGTATGAGTATGTGGTTCTCTCAGAGAGCATAGAGCATCGCATAACCATTTCGCAAGCGAAAGAGCTTTGGTGCCCACGTCAGTATCATAGTAAATTTTTCACCTCCCTTTAGTGCATCAAACTTCCCAGGTCCGTTATTTTTATCACCGCAGCGTCATTCTTGCACCTCTCGACGGATCTTATAAGCTTGGACTAATGCTGACTAGTTTTGAGTGAACCGATCAAATCGAATCCAGCTCCCTATTGGTTCATTTTATTTAAATTGGTTTTCTCGAGAGTAAGCGAAGATTGCCTGGACCAGACTAGTTGAGGTGACTGATGCTGTCGGTAATGAAACTTGCTGTGTGGTGAGTAGCATTCACGCAAGTGCCTAGTCCCTCCTTCCACAGATTAGCCTTCATGATTGACGCCGGCTGACAGATTGATGATTTGTCGAATGAGGTCTCAAAGGAGGACAAAGTGGAAAATCAACCCTACCGCAGTGGTAGCTCTTCCTTCTTTTGGCTTTAACTTCGAGACGTCCTCGAATGCAGTGCTATGCTTACTAAACGGCATATCAAATGCACACTTAGGCGAGTTAGATTGTTAAATCTGCCCCTACAAACTTAGCTGCGAACGACAGCCGTGAAAAGGCGATGAAATAATGGTTATAAATTAGTTAAAGCCTTCAAAGTTTGGTCCATATACACATAAGACGAATTTTTGCTCACTAATTTAAGCAGACATTGATGCATGCGCAGGGGCTGCTTTGAAAGCTCCATTTCATCACCTGAGTGAGAATTTCAGGTTTGGAAATAATCGCCGTAACCGATGGAGTGGAGAGTGTTAGGTAACCAAAAGCAAAGTGGCTAAGTACTGTGAGAGGATTGAATGTCAACATAGTTCATCAGAATTTCAACTGGGTCAACACTGACGGATGATTGGGCAATCACCGCAAGGGATGCTTCTTGGGGCGAGCACAGCCATCACAAACTCCATCTCCGTGATTGACATTCTAAAAGCGCGAATGCATTGGCATTAACGCAAAGTTGTTGTTGTTGTTGTTGTTATTTTGTCGTGTATGGCAGTAATGATAGCCTCATATACTGAGTTCCCAGCTCCCCTCCCTATCTTGTAATCAAAATTACGGAAGGAAGGGAAAGCGGGTAGAGCTTGACATCAATTGTCGCGTGGTCCGAAGTACTATTTGCTTTGTATTCTTATCATTCGATGTATGCTAGATTCTATGCTAATTAGATGGATTAGAATTGACGTGTTTTATTTTTGATCACGGTTAATCCTCTCATCCTTTGAGGTCATATGGCACATGACTGAACACGCGTTGCGCTCTGTGTTTAAGTTACACAGAAACATCGACCTTTTGTAGGTGTTTTCTCATACATATCACCAACAAATCCGGCATCGTATTTACTGATCAGGTGGGTTTGCACACACAATGTTGTCGTTTTCGCTTAACCTTTTATTGCGTTAGGGGTGCTGTGTTTGATACTGCGCCACGAACTCAAGGTGTCCAATTCTGCGCGTTGTTGGGTGCTGGAGCCGCAGACATATGCATGTGTGTATATGCCCTACTGGCTATATTCTGTAAGGTGGGGGCTATTCAGATTGATAAACATTGCAATTGGAGTTGGAGTTCTGTTGTTGCTACTCTAAACAAAGCATGCATTGCTAAGAGTTTGGAATTAGCCTAGTTAAATTAGAATATTATAAGCATAGATCGCACACACTTATGGTGCCAATGCTGCAGTGCCCAGCGTTGACATGCTCGCAAAGCTTTGGAATGTCCTAGCTATGTCAGTTAAAAGTAGGTCTTTGCAACAGGATTTTTCTACTCTACTTACTAATCTCGAGTCCTATCAACTGTAAGGCAAGCATCTCATTGTAGAATTGTCTCATGCAACTATTCGCGAAATGCCTTGTGGCGTTAATTCACATTAGCAGTAAAGTAGATAACAAGAATTCATCCCTTTTCGCTTATGTTGCAAGCAATCCCCTTATCCAGTAAGATATCCAAAAGAAATGTAAATGAAAATAAGAAGGATTATTCAAAGTTAGTGATGACTTCAAATTTAGGCAAATACTTGAGCAAACGAATGTATCATCGTGATGTTGCAGCGAATGCAATTCCCGTCTCGCCCTACGCGATCACAAAAGCACACTGCTGACGTGAAGTGAAAGGTGGAGCGCAAAATCGCGCTTCTCACTGGTTACTTTGCTCTCGGCACGGCGAAGCAGGTTAGTTAGACCTAAGGGCAATTTGTTAGCCACAAAGTAAGCAAATGATAAGGATTAAGAGTTATATTGCTAAATAGCTAAAGCCTGGTACAGTTTATTGCGCTTGTCAAAATCAAGCACTGCGACCATTACCATAGAATACGACATTACCTTGCGTGTATGGAATAAAAAGGAGACAGATAGCTCCGTATCCTTCTAAACCAGTGTCATTGCCTTGAAGCGATTGCAGCAAACTAAATAGTGGATATTCTTAACGAAGGAAAAAATGTTTTGGCCACTACGCTACAAAATGTAGTTTTTCTCATCACCGGCATGCAGTGTATTCAGGCGATGCTCTTTTAAATGTAAGGCAATTCACATGTAAAGAGGTCTGTTAAAAGTGTATCCAATTTGACCTTTAGTAAGTAGACCATCCTTCTTAAGTGGGGCAAACTGGCTCAAATGAGCACTGAGGTCGGCTTCGTGCAAAAGACCCTCTTGCGGTTATTCATCCCTTGTTCGTGCTTGTCGCGACTGTTTCAAGCATGCTCTTAGACTACCCGTTCCATAATTACTACCCGTAGCTGTCTATTGATGGGTGGGATCGTTGACATGGTCGTAGAATGATCAGAGGGATATATTTGAACCCCTGTGCGTTTATTTTGGCCTTGCAAAAGAATAGGGCATAGCGAAGTCGTGATTCGAGGATAATTACTGAATTGGAGGAACTTTAACCATTTGTAAGCCATTAGTGCTCAGTTGGATACTAATGGAACCATGCTAAGGTGATGAGGCGTTAATTGTAAGTTACCGATCAAGCCCTTTTGTCCACGCAAAAGGGGATTTTGGGGAGTGAACTAATTTGTGAACCTTGAAAGCAACCGCTTTAATGGGTTAAGCGTTGTCATCGTTCATCGTTCATCCCCAAAACAAATTACTTTAGCGAATTTCAGCTTTTCGCATAGCTCTAAGGAGAACGCTTTACAGGAGATCAGTTTATTTATTTTTGAAAAATTAAGGCGCACTTAGTGTTAACCATCAAAACATACTATGAGAATCACAAAACACATAGAACAACAAAACACCAGCATCATAGCCACTAAATAAAAGACTTCCGAGGTCAGTCTGCAGACGCTTCACAAAGGAAGCCAATAACTCGTTTTGTCAGTTCTACTATAATTTTGAGATCCTCACCTTCACCATCTTGCCTTTGATCTGCTTTAGCACCAAGCTGATTTCTGGGTGTCATCTCTAGAGTCCACAATTGCTGCTTGTGCCTCAACAACATGTCACAACCAAATTGGTGCGGGGTGAAAAAACCCTGCGTCTGCCTTGCCTTTGTGCCTCAGACATTGATGGCGTAACTGAGGTTGCTCTGCGGTTGACGGTGTAAAGAAGTCTGAACCAGGCATAGACATGCTGGCAGCAAGCTGCTGGAGAAGAATATAATTTGGGATTAGGAACACGCTTGCTGGAAGTTGTTAATATGCGCTTGGCGTTAGAAACGGTCGCTGCACCTGTGGTTGTAGCAGCTCTTGACGTAATTTTGACGACGTGTCAAATAGGAGTGGTTTGGCGTTGGGCGGGTCGGCGACGTAGTGGCAGGTTGAGGTTGACCTGAACTTCCACCTTGCTTTGGAGGTAAAGACAGTTTGACGCAGGATGTTTGTAGCATTACAACCTATGTAGGGCTAGTCGGTAGTTGTTTAAAATATTGGAACTACTTAAGCTTGTTCGTGGAAATTTTGTAAAGTAAAACCGTAAGGTAATATTGACCCTTTCCTTGAATCATCCACCACTTGATCAGTTAACTGGCAAATTTTTATTGCAGATACGATTCGTCAGCAGGAGGGCAAAATGGTGAGAGATAAACTAGCAGCTGATGCAAGTGCGAACCAGCAGGATTCGTACCTTGGAGGGATTTCCTGTTTTCTCAAGTCTATTCGAGAAAGGGAATGCAGCATCACCCACGTGAGCAAACCTTGTACTAATATGCCTTCTTGCTTTAATAATTTTACTTTTCATTTGTTTGCATTCAGAGCAAGGTGGGAAGACGAGGCGCCAAACATCGTGAAATTTAGATAAACCAATATTTAATAAAGAACTGCAAATAAAACACGCGAAGTCATTTTTGGACTTGAAAGATATTTTGTATTACTAGAGGAGGCTCAACATTTAATGGAGCAACAGATGTGGTCAAATGCGCCCTCAGTTAAGAGGGCGCTAACTGCAAATTTGAGGCGAAATAGAAGGAAGGAGTTGTGGAATGGTCGCGCGCATACTTGATACTGGGTCTATCAAAGCAAACTTTTACGCAGAAGTAAAGAACCCTGCAATCAATAGTAAGTCATTTTTAGGAATCATGAGGCAGAAACTGCGAGAAAAATGAAATTAATGCTCTGACAATCCACCATCAAGGCAGTTCTGTGTGGTTTTAGATGTCAGGGTATCACATGTGCAGTGGTTTCTTAATCGCATTTGGGGTTAAATAATTGGTAGCAAGAATAGTGGTGATTCGAGGTAATTGTTGCTTAACGTACAACTAAATGTAAATTCACAATTCATCTCAATATCAAAGACCATTTGTAGGAATGCGAATGGTGTAGACAGTAGTCCTCTTACGCTTAGGAAGAATTAAATGCACAGTTTTGTGAGTGCTGGACAACCACATTCACTCTTCGTTAGATTGTGCTTAATGCCACATTGGTTACGTTGCTGTTCTTACTAAAGTGATTAATGTACTGAAGGCAAGGCTTGGGTAGTGCACGATACTTTTCTGCCAAGATGCTCTATTTTGAAACTACATTTAGGCCAAAGTACGCATAAATACCATTCCAATGGCATATGAGTTCAACCAGACGGTCATGTGGTTTCATGGCAGCGTGACTACAATTTCGTCCATCGTAAAGGGTAGGCCGGAATCTTCTTTTTGGTTCATCGACGCTATGTTACTGTTTTTCATACGACAGAATCAAAAGTCACGCACCGTAAATGATTCGTGTCCTCGAGGAACCCAAAGTTTTAACGTGCCATCAAATAGCCGGTCTATTATTTTTGCCTTGAGCGCATTATAAAACTTTAATTAAATCAGGTGTCTAAATGACAATCAGAAGTCAGAAAGCAATTTATTTGCAGCTTGAAGATGCGGCAAGCACCACTGGAACAATTGTCTGAGGTTCCTCCTATGTTCCATGTGACATAATTTGATGGGATATATGCAGCGGCTGGAAGATGACATGGGCCAGCATGGGCACAAGAAATCAACTTTTGTCGTTGTTGCCCTTCGAGAGACGACAAGCGGTCCTCGTGTCCGTAAGTGCGATAGTACCTTCTGGCTCTCTTCAATTGTGCATGGACAGTAGAATGGCTGCATTGACTGAAACGAAGTGTAAGTTTAGGTGTGAATGAGAAGGTGACGTGCAGAAATTATTTCCTACAAAATTGGCAGGTGCGACTGAGTCAAAATCACAACTTGGCAGTCTGATTAGAACCACGTTACTTATGCACACCTCATTTCCCCAATCCTTTCCACAAAGCACCAACACGGATTCCCCGTTGTAAATTAACAACATTAGAAGTCGTCGTTCACTTGCTTTCAGTCCGCAAACAAACAATTAAATTTCCGCCTCACTTAAATGACCCCTCACACAAATCCATCACAAGTCCATTTCTACAAAGCACGTGCTTTTACCCGGCAAATCGGAACTGTAGTGTTTCATCGTAATGTAAAGAATCTCCTCTATTTAATATTTTGTTAAACGGAAGTCAGTACTACGCAGACGAATACAAGACTGGGGTTAATAGCATTTTGTAAGCCTATATTTAAAGCGTCGTCACGTTTATTTGCATCATGTGATGGGATGCCCGAGATCAATGATGGCCTTGCCGTTATAGGTCACCACGATGGATGGATGACATCGCTGCCACTGTGAGAAATGCTACAATTCGGTTGTACTCTTTAAGCACTTGCAAGGGATTCTCGAAGAATCTCGCATTCCGAACAAGGAGCATCGAACTTTCTTAAAGGGGGTTTCGACTTCCTCCAGACAACCCCTGTGTATTCGGAACTGAAAGGCCCTAACACAATAAATGCAACAATATTTGTCCCAGTCTAAATATCGCTTTAAGAATCTCAAAGCTGTGGCCAAATTAGTGCTGCTCAGACTTAATATTTGGCCTCCATTTAGTGCCAATTTTTAAACAATGGTCGAATCAGGCATGCGGGATGTCTACGACTCATCTTTATCCTTCCGGTACCTTCAACTCTGGCGTAACGCCTTTAATGATTTTCAAGTTGTATAAGGTGGATCTGACTTGCAGGATCTCGTCGCATATGTTGGCTACCTCGGTGAATTTAAAGAGCAATTTACAGCTGAGATTATTTGTGGTCTAGAGCGCCTTCACATCATGCGCATCGTCTACGTAGACGTTAAGCCTGACAATGTGCATATTGTTGACTCAGATTACATTTTGATTGCAGATTTCAGTCACTAATACGGCATGTCTCGAGAATTGAGACCTCTCAAAAAGACTGACTTCACCAGGCACCCTTGTTCATAACATCCGAGATAAAGGATGAGCTCGCAATCACGGCGAAGGCTTGCAATATGCGCTCATGCCACTGCGTGCGATGCTACTCGTCGCAGACATTGCAGCACAAATGTCACATCCCTCTGGATTTGAAAGTTGTGCGCCAGAGTGTCAAGAAATAGTGATTACATCTCTGCTGGAGTGATTCGGACAAGCATGTTGTTCTCTCGTATAGCACAGAGCACAGCACAACTGTTTCACAAGCAGAAGATATTTGAAGTCCACGTTAAATCGTAGTAGGCTTTTCATCTTCCTTTAGCAAATTTGGCTTCTCAAGTCTTATGCGTTGTATCACTGCAGCCTCATTTTTTCGCCTCCCTACTGACCTCAGAAGCCAAGATCACTGCTGAGCGGTTTTGAGTAGACCGATCAAATCAGTTCCAGTTATCTATTGATTCATTTCATGTGAACAGATTCCTCGAAAATTGACGAAGATTGTCTAGATTAGACTAAATGAGGTGAGTTTTTGACGTTAGGCATGACCGATGCTGTAGGTGCTGAAGTTTGCTGTATGGTGAGTAGCAGCCACTTGAGCGCCTAGTCCCTCCGTCCACGTATTAGCCTTCGTGGTGACACTGGACGACATATTAACGATGCGTAAAATGATATCCTAAAGGCTAATGTCGTCAGAAGTTGATCCTACGACAGTTTTAGCCCTCTTTTTTCTTAGTTTTGTCTTCAGGACGCTCTCGAATGTAGTGCTTTGCTTACTAAAAGACATCTTAAAATGCGTACTTAAACAAGTTAAATTACTAAATCTGCGTATTACAAACTTAGCTGTGGATGGCAATGACCATGGATTAGTTGTAGCCATCAAATTCTGATTCACACACACACAAGGCAAAATTTTACCGAAAGTCAGTAAACCCTGACGTATATGCAGGAACTGCTTTGCAAACTCTACTTCATTGCCTAATTGAGAAGATTCATGTCTTGGAAAAGTCCCCGTGACCGATGGGGTAAAGATCGTAAAGCAACCAAAAGCAGAGTGGTTAAATACTCTGGGGGGACTCAAGATCAGCATTCGATTAAATGTTTGAGCAGAATTCATCGGAGATGCAATTGGGTCAACACGGACTGCCGATTGGTCAATCATCGTGAGTGATGCTGTAGGCTTGTTAACGCTGTAGATTCGGAGCCAGCGCAGCTAACACAAACTCCATCTCAGCGATTGACATTTATAAAGTACGAACGCATCAGCATTAACGTAACCTCATCGATTTTGCTTCCATCCACTTCCCCCTAAATGGCCTTCTTGTGTGGTCACTGCAAAATGTGTTGAACAGTGGCATACTTCCTCGCTGTGGAGTGCACCGTCTTTCTGTGGCAAAAAATAATAAACTTTTGCATGGTTGAGTGCGTATGGGACATGCATTCACTGGGATGAATTTGTGCTCCGTCACTTGTACGCTGCTAGCCTCGATACCAATTGCTGCACCGAATTGCATACAACTCGTATTTTCATGTTAAATGCAGATTTCATGCTATGTTTACACGTGCGTGCAAGCACCACTTTTGACTTTTCCTAACTTCCCTTGTTCCTTCGAGGCAGACAAAATTCATTAGGATCTGATGTTAACAGCTGGGTAGCATCGCATTCAGTCTACTCCATCCCAACGACAATATCCACCGTGGACTGTGGAAATTTCTCTGTGTCCTGTGTTAGACAACAATGATCGACTAAATTGTCAGGGATTATTCAAAAGCGATGCCCTCAAAATGAGTAAGCGAAGACTTTACGCACTTCTGTGACCCTTACGAGTACTTTTACATGCATGTGCTGCGCTGTCCAATTTATTCAGTGAAGTGACATTTGAGATTTTCCCACTGAATCGCCTCAGGCACAGTTCCAACGCCACGGTGAAATTAAGGTTCTCGTTGTTAGTTCGATCATTGTGGAAGAAAGACTCTTGATTTACCTCCACGTTCCTTGCAAGTAACATGCACTTTAAGATGCTTTTGTGTTGCCCTATTGCAAAAATTCGCATTCGGACCTTTCATAAATTAGTTCAACTCAATCTACCGACGTGAATTAAGCGGCCAGCAGCTGATATGTTGCAACCAACAGTAGTTATTATATGAATGCGTTTTTTTAATTTTCAGCTAAAAGCAGAAGAACGTGTTTGACTTCCTCTCTTGCGATTCCTCCCGTGTCATTTGCAATAATCCGCACAGTTGAAAGCAACAAAGCACATCTGACGTTCTATGAGCATTTGCTCACCAATACGTCCCCAGAAAATATCAACTTTCGTGTGGTTCCCGAGCCACGTATAAGAAAGGTAAAGTTTTTCTCAGTTCGTTCTACTCTGCTGCCCTTCCAATTGGATCTACACTCTTCTATGCCTCCTTCTCTGCCACATTCTCTCACTGCTAGGCATCCGGAACAATACATTTCTGAGCAAGTCTCACAGTGCTTCGCAAAATATATGCGATTTGGTAACGTCAATCCTGACACTGCCGCATCTGTTGTGACTGCTTTTGTTAATGACAATTGCAACCGGCTACCTCGCTGGATGAGATGAAGACGTACGAATAGGTCATTTTACACGCACCAGCACAGCACAGGTGAGTGTGAGTATCTCATCTCCTACAGTGCGATTCTGAAAAATGTGTTTACTTACCCCCTGCATAAAAACCCGTATGTCCTCAAAGACTTGTACAAATATAGGCTCAACTTCCCGCATCACTTTTGCCTTCTGCGCTCCACTTGCTACCTGACGAGCAGATGAAGCTGGTTAGACTAGTGCGATAAACGGTCACTACTTAACCCGTCTTCCCTGGTTCCTTCAAAAATGCAAATCTACCAGCATCGGAGCAGTCCGTTTCGCAGCACTTATGGTGATTGTAAGGCAATGTACCAACCAGAGTACCAAGACTTATTTTGACATTTTTTTCAGTCAGTCCCATCAAGGACTTGAATCTTTAGTTTGTCCGTTAAATTTTACAGAAACTGCAACTTTCTGCAACGCTGACCAACTTCTTGTTGCCACAACGACTACAGCTGCCATTGCGGTGTTTCCAATCGTGTGATATGCTACTCCCAGCCTGCCATCTCACCATAAGAAAATGCAAATAGGGTCGTATTACAGCAAATCCAAGTGTATTAATATCTTTGACTGAAAGTATTTGAGTAGTAGATTTCAGCAATTTTCTCATCCTCACGAACCAGAACTCTGTCTAGTCACACCCTCCATAGGCATTGTGAACCGCTCTCTTGTTTCCATTTCCACAGTCTCTCCTTTGAGTTATTCCACTTAGAATTTCAAGAATAATCCAGCCTCATGTTAACTTATTGGCGGCTTTCAAAGACTGACCAGAGGGAAGTTTGACCGCGACCACCTTATCAGGCGATTACAAACGAATCTCTTTGCTTAAAGCCATTGCACTACTAAGATTTTGCTACATCGATCTGGGTTAGTACACATAAGGATGTCAGAAGTAAAAAGCTCGGCGTCGCTAACAGACTCCACCACGTTTATCTGGTTCACATAGAATTTATGCTATGTCTGAATATATGTGCATAATCCACCCCTTCAATCTCTCTCACCCTTCTCATTCGAACCGACCAAACTTTGGTAGATTCCAATTCACTGACACCTCCTTACGATTGCGGCTGGAGAACGTGGTGAGCAGAAGCAATGCAAAACACGTGAGCAGCTCTTCATTTTCTCCATTCACTTCAATTTTTGTAACCTACCTTGCTTTGAGATAGATTATGCAGAACTAGAATTCGAAATAATGTAAAATTTGTTTTGCTTGGGCTCCGTTTGGTGTAAGTCTTCAACCTTGATACGGTATGCTTGAACTGTACTGTCTACAACTCGAAATTCCATGTAACTATAAGAGCTATGCAGCGTTTGCACACATGTGTTAATTTTGACCATTTCTGTGGTCTTCACTCTCACTTGTTCTAAAGCGGAACAAACTCACTTTGATCTGGTTGTAAGAACAGCAGAAGACATCTCTGTTGCCACCATGGTGGCCACATTTACCTAGGTCTCCCAAAACACATCCGCCTCGTTTACGGCCACCACACACGAGTGTCCCAGCCAAAAGAAGATGTTAGACAAAGCTGACCAACCGAATTTTAAAAATTGGCAGAAGAATGAGTTAAGCATTATTTAAAGTAACGTAACCTCTTCCAGTATCAAAGATGATGAAAATCGGCAGCGGGCTCAAAACTGCCAGTGTACTTAGGTGACACAGAATTCCACGCAAGCAGGATGGTGAGATGTACCGTTGTCGGTGGATGGCAGCTGTCAATTTCCTGTTACACAATGACATAAACCAATGAAATTGTTTGACACGATGAGGGACAGGAGGTCGGTTGAGATAAGAACTTCAACAAACAATCAGTTTTCCTTTCAAGGAAGGAAAGCGATTTCCTTAGCTGAATAGACCAAAACGTTGGTGCACCACCTATTAAATTTTAGCCAAAGATTATTGAGAAGATTGCTTACTCTTTCTTTTGTTATCACAGAGAAGCGGGTCGTTTGCATGTTTGCCACACTTCCGACATCACCACATGGTTCGCTCCCTCTCCACGTCATCAGAAATTGTGAAAAAAATAATCCTGTTTCAAATTCTCACCATGGTCATTCGTCTCATCATTAGCAGTCTTGTCCTCGACTCTGCTAGCAGCAGGTAGCCTTCGCCAACAGCGAATTGTCAAGTATGCGGAGCGGAAAGTGTTGGTCACATCGCATAACAAATATATCGCCAGGGGATTCCAAGGTAACGGATACGACAAAGCGCAAAGTCACTTGCAACTTATTTTCCAATGTTAACATTACCAAGCGTAGTGCTTGAAAGGACAATTTTTGTTAAGTTTAATGCCTTGAGCCTAGCGGTGTGGACAACATCTCGTATATCCAAAGTGAATGCAAAATTCGACTCTACCTTACACATGTACTGACCATAAAGTCCAACTTTCAAACAATGCTTTAATTCGTCAATGGATTCGTCTTTTAAATCAAGGAATTCGTTTTCCACCTAAAAAGCATTGTTTTTTAATTTTTGGAAACTTTGTGTATTTGCTTTGGAATAAGAGTGTGGATGGTTAGGACGCCGAATTAAGCTACGTGTCCCCTTATCCATCTGCTTTTATCACCAAAACTTCAGGGCGATTATTGTGTCCAGAGGTCTCCTTGACAATGGTGATGGCCTCCTGTGAGATTAACAGACACTATCCCATCACAAACAGTTATTTAAAAGCAACTTTCTGCCAAATTTTCGCCATCATCACGACTAACACCTTTTTTAAATCTGTGTCAATTTCCTTGTCAACATGGTTCGATGCTAAAGGGAAAGACGAGAGGTCAATTCCAACATTGTCCTTAACCTCGGAAGAATTTGGTCGCTAATCGTGGGCTATAATGTCGGTACAAGCCAGGCGCAGAGGAAGCATGATGCTGGCGGTCCAGAGAGGCAAGATTTATCCTTCGTTTTTAAAATAAACAAGGCGTTCTCAGAGATTGAATTTTTGCCTTTGATCATCTACTGAATTGGTTTCTAAGCACAAATTTTTGGTGTTCCAGCATTCAATCTGCTGCCGGTGCTGTCTTGTGTTATTGAGGCTCTCATCCCTTTCTTCATTTTCAGCAATAACACCAAGAAGGGCCGCTTTGGCAGCCAATATACTCTGCACAATTTGGTCACCATTCTCTTTATCTGGGTTAGAGAAGAGGACATTTTGCATTGTGCATCATTTTTAGGACGTTTTAACCAATATTCTACAAAATTCCTTTAGCAGCAATCGGGTTACTTATCCAGCAGTGAAGGTGGTTCTTCAGAGTACATGTTGTCAGTCAGTAGGTGGAAGGTGAGGATTCTGAGTTCAGTGGAAGTTCAAAGTTCAAAGCAACTTAGCCCTGCAGGAGTGAACATTGGACACCTCTTTGTCATTCGATCAATTTTTGCCGTCGTTAGAGTGCACACTCCTACTTCACCTTACCAAAATGATGGTTGAGGTGTGTGGTCCCAGCGACTGATTGATCCTCTTCACCACAAAGGAGGCAAAGTACTAGAATAGTTGATTGATCGTCTCGCTGCTAAGTCATTTTGAATCGCTCTATGCTGAAATAGGAACGCAGTTCCAATTCACTGCTAGAATGCATGGACTCGGTTTCATTTCCACGGCTTTCGCTGTGAGCTAATATTGTCACCACCAAACAAGTTTTCAGGGTGCATTCTTGGTGGTTAGGGCTGGCTGTCGCGTTGTTTTCTTGAAATCCTTTTCAAAATTAACCACAGAGCAGAACATGCTGTTGTGAATAAGCTACTTACAAAGATTCTTTGGATAAACACGAACCCGCAAATTGGGAAGGCAGTTAATGGACCTCGCATTAATGTGGCATCAAAGCAACAGCAACAACAGTCATAATGTGTGCCAGCAATGGGATCTTGCCACACATGCCCATATGGCACCTCAGGTGATGATACCGGTTTGCTACTAATTGGATTTTATTAGTTTCACTCTGAATGCTTTATGAAATAGGACGATTTGTAATCCTGGTGTATGGTAGCTTTACCGCCCTATTTATAGTTTGATGAAATTTTTCAGTGACCCATAGTGGCTTTGCACCACAAACATTACGGAATAACTGATTGAACATTTTGTCTAAACAAGTCAAAAGGTCATGAGCAGGAGGCAATGTCAGATCCCCTCAAAAAGTTCGTAAGTATGTGAATGATAATGGCTAGAAGGTGGAGTTTGAATTCCAGACTTACCGGCTTTGTACGCAGGAAATCATTTACGATAAATGTTAGTTGTGAGGAGTGCAGCAACACCCCATAGCGAAGTTAACGTCGTCATCTAGAGCATCCCAGGTCGCACTTCATCAGAGTAAGGTAACTGCATCTCCTTGCCATTTCCTCCCCTACATTACACCTTCTTTCTTAGCCAGTTGTGGATGGGATGCAAATGCGTTGTGCGACGTTAAAATCGACCGCAGAGTAAGAGATTGGAACAGCCCTGCTTCTCCAACGCCTAAACATGGTTGCCTGATGGCATTGAAGAAAGGCTAATGTTTGCAATTCGAACATACAAAACCTGTCAAGTGTTGGTGGAAACCACACCTTCAAAATTCCACCAAAACTCTTGAGAAGTCACGTGCTTTGAAGCGAACCGGCACCGTTTTTTTAGGTTATGCCAACTTTAGGCAAAATATTGTAATCCCAAGCATGCATTCATTTAGATATCCTCACTTGTTTTACTTTAGGAGGTGTGAATAGGAAAGTGCAAAGCCGAACTTCACTGAGCTTAAGCTATCACACTCATTTTGAAGACTTAAGCGTGATTGACTCATTAGGTAACATTCGGGATTCTGTCGGCGCACGCTACTACCGAAGTCAAGAGGGTCGAGCTGGCGCGTAGCTGTGACTTGTACACACAGTTCTTAGAAGGCGGGACATCGAAAACCACTCCTAATACTTCATTCAACTTTAATGATGCGAGTTAACATGCAATGCCAGTTTGGAATCGAAACTAATAGTTATCAAGGTATTTTGCAAGCGAATCCTTATAGTTTTCGTGACATTGCGTGAGTAGCTAAGCGATAGCAGAATAAACTGAGTCTGTTTGTCCATCTTTGTCCAAAAGTAAACATTAATTTCGGGCGACAGCAAAAACCATGGAGACATCAGCAAAAGATCATGTAGGAGCCATGAAAGGCATTTCATACACGATCAGCATCGGCTGTGCATTCGCAAAGCATGAGATCTTTACCGACTCAAAACTACCTGTTAATTCTTTTTGCATCCACCTTACAACTCACCCTTACTGTCGCTGTGTTGATCGGCAAGGCGGTGCCGAGGCTAAAGACAGATCGTTCCGATGTACCAAGGCTTTGCAAAGTCGAAGCAGTAGCCGCGAATAAGGATGAGAACAAAGCGCCTAAAAAAGTAGTGGAGGCGAGGCTGTTTTCATGACAAATAGGTTGCGTCCCCTTCCAGCAATTTATAAATTTGTCCACTGCCATAACACTAGAAAAACCTAATGTTCCTCATGTCTTAAGATCACTCGTTTTCGCCATTGACCACTCGCCTCTGCTTAATGCCATGGCACTACATTCTATAAAATGATTGAACTGGTCTGCATTACCCCATCTCTATGCAATGCTATAAAGTTAAGTATCACAATGCTGCGTCGCGAACAACATTATAGTGATTAAGTTCACAAGACCAGAAGTTAGCATTTTGCTGCTATGGTAAGCCGAAGAGAGGATTATATCAAGTGCATTTCTTCCTAAGAATTCTCTCTAATAGAGCTGGTTCAGAAATTCCTCATAGCATAACCAAGCAACTGCAGGGACAGCACAATACCGAATCGTGCAATCAAATAGAAATTCCTTCAGTGCGTGATTAACACGGAATAAGAGCGAGGAGGAAGAAGTAAGGTAGGGAAGGTGGAGGCAGCCACAAACACATACTGGGTCAAAATATATGGCCCATCCAGCACTATTCATTCAAAGCATAAAACGTAAAAGGAAATCGCTGTCTTGACGAATCAATCGGTGAAACCTGTCACAAAGTGAACACCTACATTAGTCCTCCAAAGAGTTCTGCACCTTAGAATAACGACCGCAAACAGTCGAAATCATCATCAACCGCGGGAGCAGCAGCAGAAGTTTGCAAAAACGAGTATCCGGTTTGTGTCACTTCTCTTAAAGTCTGCATTTCCTTAGTCTTCTTTTATGAATTCCATTCTCTTAGCCACTTATTTTTTTCCCTTTCCACGCTGTAGCAGCCATTCCACGGTACTGTCTCCCATAGTTGTAATGCGACGAAATTAATCGCCATCCCGTCATTCTACCTCTGCCATCTCTAAAACAAAGATAAATTAGGCTTGTGAATCCCAGTGCTACATTTACGCGCAGTTAAAGCACGCAATTAAATATAAGTTAGCGCAGATGTACCGCTTGTGCATTGCAGCCAACCTCTTGATTTCTTCAAGATCACCCAATGTCCTTCGGCGCGCGTCACGCCTGCATTCGTTCAATCATTCGCTCACACAACTCGTGCTAAACGTAACAAACACTTTGCCGAGCTTTTGCAATGCAATTCCTTAACAGCGAATAGAGACGGTGGTGCATTCGGATGATAAAACGGAATTATTTCCTATTCACAAAATCGACGTCTTCTAAAAACAAAGCAAGCTTATTGATCAACGAGTTTATGTGAGGTGACTAAGATGGAATTTATGCTCTGAGTTCTGGGCAAAGAATGGAAAAGGCTTCAAGGTAAATTGGCTGGTTCTAGTATGGGTAAATAGGGCGACTTTTATAAGTATGTAAAAGCTTGAGTGTGACATTCATGAAAGTCAAAGTTCTTTCATCAAGTCAATTCCCTTCATATTTTACTTAGTCTAACAGCTAGATGGGGGCAAGCGAATCATTTTGGGAACAGATAGGAGCAAGACCAAAAAAATAAGGCTTGCTGCATCACAGCACTGTGCAAAGTCATCCAATCGTACCATCTCACTTTAATTCCTGCGGCTTTATTCACTCTACCTCCTCCTTATTCATTCCTTTGTCTCTTTCAGCTGAGTAATCATGCTACTCCGCTCCCACCAAAGAAATGCATTCATCGTCACCGCCTATCCATTGGGTTTAGCGGCTGATTTCTCAATTTTACAGTGTCACTTCGCCTTAAATGTCGACAAGTCGAAGAATAGCGCATAATCTCCACACATTGTCCGTTTCCAAACCTTTTTTTCTCATCGTTGAGCCTTCCCACTTTTACACTTACTACTTTTTACGTCTCTTTCTCTATCTCAATCATCCCTTTGTCTCTTTTAGCTGAGCATTAATGTAACTTTGCCCCTATAGAAGAAACGAATGGATCACTACTGCAAATTGCAATGTAAGATAACAATTTCCGCAAGAAAAGTATCAGGGATAGGCATCAAAGCAGTTGTGAACTTCAGCGGTAATACACCGATTTCTGAATAAATTTTTTGCCCTGCACCACGCATTCTGTGCCACGCTTGCTTTTATTGTCTTCTGGTTGGTGCGATGTCACACGATGCTGGTGAGTAGGTCAACACACCAAAATGACAGAAGAGTCGAAGGCGGAAGTTTGTGCAACGATTATGGTCAAATTTGGGAATTGAATTGTAGTGTTCAGGGTGTAAGTAATTTGAAGCAGTGAATGCTGGTGTTTCGAGCCACCAATATTTGGGAGCATGGGAATGCATGCTGGAGTTAGCAGACCTCATCATATTCGGTAGATCAGAGGTATTTCAGGGCTGGCACGCAAAACGGCATGCTGGGAGATCAACAGTGTCTGCTTGACTTGGATGTAGACCTTCTCATTGACAAGGTAACTTAAGCGGTCTGCGTATCGTTCCCATTTCAATATCGTTAGTTAACTCGAAGTGGCGAAGTGGATGATTGGAATGCGCCGTAGCTCTTTGGTTGGTACTTCCACAATAGTTGAAGAGTGAGTCCGCCATCTCGTTTGCCGCCTATTGCTTGCAGTGCATCGATTTGATTGACGGACAACGTTGTTCCGCACCCTCACAGCCAGCAGGAAATAATGGCGACACAAGGGACATCTGCTTTTCACTAGTGTGAGGGCCTATGCCAGTTTTATAAGTCGCGTCATCTTCACACCAAAAAAGGGGAAAATAGAAACCAAGAATTAACAATAATCCAGGTTGAGCTATGCTAAAAGGGGAGCTGGTTTTAGCAAAGCGTGAGTGAGACAAACCAAGTCCAGTCCGTACTGGCCTGACTTAGGCGATCGTCTTTTCATCATTGTACCATGTCATAATTTGGAGTAAGAGTAGTATAGATAGGAAATAGAATTACAAATATGGCACTAAGAGTCGATGTGATTGGAGGAGGAGGAAGGGTAGTGACTGATAATTGATCCAAACGAAAATAAACGAAGGCAAGGAAATAGATGCAGAGTGTGCGCACCCCCTTTTGTCTTTGGTCTAATGTGGTGGGCATACACGGTGGGACATAACGCAAGGCGCAGTGCGCGAGAGCATATTGCAGCGTAGTAGGAGACACAGGAGCCACTCAGCAAAGGTGTGTTAGAGTAGGGCATGAGAAAGGAGGCGTTGACAAGAGAGCTCCTTTCTACCCATTTTGAATCCGTCATCAGGCCTTCTTCTTAAGTGTGTGACTCGCTACTTAATGCCTACGTAAAAGAAAGATGCTGACGTAAAAGGCGTGTCTGAGGATGTGGCATGCACGATAGATGAGATAGCTCTGTTTACTCCTATCTTTCCTATTTAATCCACACCTGTCATTACCTGGCATAGGCAGTGGGGCATGCATAGTGAGCTAGTTATAATTACCGTAATAGACCTTCAGATACGGATGTTTGAGACATGAATAGTTTATATGGCACAGTAAATGTAGTGTAGAGTAAAAATCTATTGAGGGGTCGATAATTTGGTCCTAGAGACTGCTCTTGAGAAAACAAAGGTGCGTGTTATAAGCCCATCCCTGATTTGATGTCAAAACGAATTGGTAACCCTACACTACTATTGGCAATCGTGCTTATAGCTAGACTCCAATAGGTGCAAAGTTACGTAAACAATTAGCTGGAGGAGACAAGGATTGGAAATGGACGCAGTAGGATGACTTGACAGTGCTGTGGTGCATCGTGCCCTAGTACTTTTCGTTTTACATCCATTCCTAAACTGGTCTAGTTGTCTATTCAGCCGAAAAGGTGGCTAGGCAAAGTTTAATTTATTTGCCCTTATGAAGCAAATTTAGGTGTTTTAGATCAGAGCATTCGTAGCACCTAGGGACAATCGTGTCCCACGCGATTTGTATTAAGGAGCATATTATATAATGCTGTTAAAGCACGCACAAATTAAAAAAGAAAAAGGAAAGGATAATCAGAGAGAGGAGGGAAATCAGCCTCCGTTTCCTCGTTATCTATCTGCTTTTATTTCCGAGATAAAGAGGGTTGCAGTAGAGGAAAGGATGGAAAGATCATAAGTGAAAGGAAAAATAAAGCAGAAAGGAAATGCTGGTGAACGGCAGAATGGTGGGAATGCCGCTGTAAATCATGATAAATAATGAGGGACTATACAACGCGGAGAAGAGCATGTTAAATGGCATGCTTTGTGATTGACTTCTTTGAATCTGACGCGTGTGATCGGCTAAAGGCACATGTCTCGTGGTGTCTCTCGGTGCCATCTGACGTACGCTTTTGATAGCATAGCTTGTGCGTGGTTTTGTTGGGGCAGACATTACTTGCCTTAATGCCTCATAACTTGGTCGAACTTGGTGCAGTGTAGGGCATGCAAAGGAGGCGGAGGAGATGAAGAAGAGCCACCGATGCTAATGCGCTCCAAATTAAATGCGCTGCCAATTCTAGACTGCTTGTCCTCGAAGTTTTGCACTTGGTGTTGCCTTTTGCGACTGAAGCTCTTCTGGTGATTAAAACAGTTTAATCAACACGAGGTATGATTGAGTAACGAAAGTGGCCAATCGCTTATAAAGATTGCGATAAAGCTAGCGATGATGAATTTCGAGCCAATTGTCATCTTGCACCAGGATCAACACACTAAGCAGTCGCATCTTAAGTCCTGTTGATTCTCAAGTAATTAAAAGGTCAGTACTGAGTTAGGGAACGTCTCAGTGCACGACTCGCATCCAAGAGATCATGTGTGCTAAGAGGGCATAAACCAGCCAAAACGAAACCCGAAACCACTGTACTTATGGCCGTACATATTGGATTAAGGTCATAAAGGCCAACTTCTGCACAATCGATGGTGAGACAAGTTACTTGCAGTAGGAAAGCTCTCGATGATAATAGAACGTTTCTTTCCAACTTAATTATCACCGGGTCTAGCGGTACGGTACGGTACGGTTCGATACTGGCCTGTGCTTTATGACCTCTACATTGGCAAGTCCATCACCATTCATAGAACATTGCCAAATTTCTATGTTGAGAAGTCACATGCAACTCACAGTCTAGACGACACCTGAAATATCAGCTGAGAGCGTTGGCATCACGAGAGCATCGATGGCGATCGGCAAGCACGAGTGTAGAGCTTTAAGTACAGTGAGCACGAGGGTAACACGAGATAATTAGGGACAAGGCGACTGGTATATAAGTGGGCACACCTCAGCTCGCAAGTCAGTATCAAGGAAAGCAGAGACAGAGAAATGGTGTGGGGAGGTTGGCCATGCTCGTATCCGTGGAAGTGGGCACCGTGGGGAGAGTTTGAGAAGGGTTCGCAATGTGGACAGAAGTGGGCATTGTGGTCTGTGCAGAAGCCGCAATGGTGGTCGCCGTGTGAGTGGCCGTGTGAGAAGAAGCCGCAATGGTGGTCGCCGTGTGAACAACCGTGGGGATGGTCGCAGCAATGGTGGTAAGCATCAACCACCACCGAGGTTGTGCCTACACCGATACTTGTGAAGACGCCTCCACGTGCCATGGAGGTGAAGGAGCTAGTCAGCGGTGTACATGCCCTCCTCTACTTCTCCCTTGTTTTGAGCGCACAACTACCGCTATTATTTCTGTATATCGCTTGCGACTTCCTAATTATTGATTAGACATCATTGCTTCAACTTACACCGAACTTTCCTTTGGCATTTTCTAGTTGGGTATGCAAGATGAATTAGCGAATAGAAGTTCTGCTATTGTTTTCTCCTAGAGGCCTTATTGCATGGTCGGATAAAAATGCTGCCACATTCATTATTTCCTTTATTTTTCCTTGACTTGCATAAGTACAGCCCTTGATTTCTGCCACTTCTAATGTTGGATGAAATGATTGGAGAGTGAAAATGCTATGCCTTTATCCTAGAGTAGATTTGGGGTATGGTTATGGTTGAATAAAAATGCATTCTTGCATCGACAACCATGTGACTTTTAAATGAAGCGATGGCACACACTCCTTGAAAGTGCAACAAAGGTATTTCAAATCAAGCAAAGTTGAATTTGATGCAGGAGTTAATGTGGTATCATTTTCAGTGGATAATTCTGAGCTTCTACTTTCGCACTTCATTTTGTTGATGGTTTGCTTTAGTTCCATGTTTCGGCCCATAGTGATCCAACATGTGAACATCGTGCGATATTTGAAAGTGCAGTACAGCTGGCTATGTGATTTTCCATTTCCATCAAATTTTAGCGACAAGGAGTTGGCTTCTGTCTGTTGGACAGTGACCTGCTGAAGGGACTAATGAATGCTTGTCATCACAATTTCGACAGCAATATTGCTTTCACTGTGTATTTATTGGAGCATTCGCCTGTCGGTTTTAAGTGAGACTTAACCATACTGTATATTAAAATAGTCAATTTCATGTAAACCACTGCCTTACTATGCGGTGCATTATAATTGCCTTCATTGTTGATCCTGGTGCAAGATGACAATTGGCTCGAAATTCATCATCGCTAGCTTTATCGCAATCTTTATAAGCGATTGGCCACTTTCGTTACTCAATCATACCTCGTGTTGATTAAACTGTTTTAATCACCAGAAGAGCTTCAGTCGCAAAAGGCAACACCAAGTGCAAAACTTCGAGGACAAGCAGTCTAGAATTGGCAGCGCATTTAATTTGGAGCGCATTAGCATCGGTGGCTCTTCTTCATCTCCTCCGCCTCCTTTGCATGCCCTACACTGCACCAAGTTCGACCAAGTTATGAGGCATTAAGGCAAGTAATGTCTGCCCCAACAAAACCACGCACAAGCTATGCTATCAAAAGCGTACGTCAGATGGCACCGAGAGACACCACGAGACATGTGCCTTTAGCCGATCACACGCGTCAGATTCAAAGAAGTCAATCACAAAGCATGCCATTTAACATGCTCTTCTCCGCGTTGTATAGTCCCTCATTATTTATCATGATTTACAGCGGCATTCCCACCATTCTGCCGTTCACCAGCATTTCCTTTCTGCTTTATTTTTCCTTTCACTTATGATCTTTCCATCCTTTCCTCTACTGCAACCCTCTTTATCTCGGAAATAAAAGCAGATAGATAACGAGGAAACGGAGGCTGATTTCCCTCCTCTCTCTGATTATCCTTTCCTTTTTCTTTTTTAATTTGTGCGTGCTTTAACAGCATTATATAATATGCTCCTTAATACAAATCGCGTGGGACACGATTGTCCCTAGGTGCTACGAATGCTCTGATCTAAAACACCTAAATTTGCTTCATAAGGGCAAATAAATTAAACTTTGCCTAGCCACCTTTTCGGCTGAATAGACAACTAGACCAGTTTAGGAATGGATGTAAAACGAAAAGTACTAGGGCACGATGCACCACAGCACTGTCAAGTCATCCTACTGCGTCCATTTCCAATCCTTGTCTCCTCCAGCTAATTGTTTACGTAACTTTGCACCTATTGGAGTCTAGCTATAAGCACGATTGCCAATAGTAGTGTAGGGTTACCAATTCGTTTTGACATCAAATCAGGGATGGGCTTATAACACGCACCTTTGTTTTCTCAAGAGCAGTCTCTAGGACCAAATTATCGACCCCTCAATAGATTTTTACTCTACACTACATTTACTGTGCCATATAAACTATTCATGTCTCAAACATCCGTATCTGAAGGTCTATTACGGTAATTATAACTAGCTCACTATGCATGCCCCACTGCCTATGCCAGGTAATGACAGGTGTGGATTAAATAGGAAAGATAGGAGTAAACAGAGCTATCTCATCTATCGTGCATGCCACATCCTCAGACACGCCTTTTACGTCAGCATCTTTCTTTTACGTAGGCATTAAGTAGCGAGTCACACACTTAAGAAGAAGGCCTGATGACGGATTCAAAATGGGTAGAAAGGAGCTCTCTTGTCAACGCCTCCTTTCTCATGCCCTACTCTAACACACCTTTGCTGAGTGGCTCCTGTGTCTCCTACTACGCTGCAATATGCTCTCGCGCACTGCGCCTTGCGTTATGTCCCACCGTGTATGCCCACCACATTAGACCAAAGACAAAAGGGGGTGCGCACACTCTGCATCTATTTCCTTGCCTTCGTTTATTTTCGTTTGGATCAATTATCAGTCACTACCCTTCCTCCTCCTCCAATCACATCGACTCTTAGTGCCATATTTGTAATTCTATTTCCTATCTATACTACTCTTACTCCAAATTATGACATGGTACAATGATGAAAAGACGATCGCCTAAGTCAGGCCAGTACGGACTGGACTTGGTTTGTCTCACTCACGCTTTGCTAAAACCAGCTCCCCTTTTAGCATAGCTCAACCTGGATTATTGTTAATTCTTGGTTTCTATTTTCCCCTTTTTTGGTGTGAAGATGACGCGACTTATAAAACTGGCATAGGCCCTCACACTAGTGAAAAGCAGATGTCCCTTGTGTCGCCATTATTTCCTGCTGGCTGTGAGGGTGCGGAACAACGTTGTCCGTCAATCAAATCGATGCACTGCAAGCAATAGGCGGCAAACGAGATGGCGGACTCACTCTTCAACTATTGTGGAAGTACCAACCAAAGAGCTACGGCGCATTCCAATCATCCACTTCGCCACTTCGAGTTAACTAACGATATTGAAATAGGAACGATACGCAGACCGCTTAAGTTACCTTGTCAATGAGAAGGTCTACATCCAAGTCAAGCAGACACTGTTGATCTCCCAGCATGCCGTTTTGCGTGCCAGCCCTGAAATACCTCTGATCTACCGAATATGATGAGGTCTGCTAACTCCAGCATGCATTCCCATGCTCCCAAATATTGGTGGCTCGAAACACCAGCATTCACTGCTTCAAATTACTTACACCCTGAACACTACAATTCAATTCCCAAATTTGACCATAATCGTTGCACAAACTTCCGCCTTCGACTCTTCTGTCATTTTGGTGTGTTGACCTACTCACCAGCATCGTGTGACATCGCACCAACCAGAAGACAATAAAAGCAAGCGTGGCACAGAATGCGTGGTGCAGGGCAAAAAATTTATTTAGAAATCGGTGTATTACCGCTGAAGTTCACAACTGCTTTGATGCCTATCCCTGATACTTTTCTTGCGGAAATTGTTATCTTACATTGCAATTTGCAGTAGTGATCCATTCGTTTCTTCTATAGGGGCAAAGTTACATTAATGTTCAGCTAAAAGAGACAAAGGGATGATTGAGATAGAGAAAGAGACGTAAAAAGTAGTAAGTGTAAAAGTGGGAAGGCTCAACGATGAGAAAAAAAGGTTTGGAAACGGACAATGTGTGGAGATTATGCGCTATTCTTCGACTTGTCGACATTTAAGGCGAAGTGACACTGTAAAATTGAGAAATCAGCCGCTAAACCCAATGGATAGGCGGTGACGATGAATGCATTTCTTTGGTGGGAGCGGAGTAGCATGATTACTCAGCTGAAAGAGACAAAGGAATGAATAAGGAGGAGGTAGAGTGAATAAAGCCGCAGGAATTAAAGTGAGATGGTACGATTGGATGACTTTGCACAGTGCTGTGATGCAGCAAGCCTTATTTTTTTGGTCTTGCTCCTATCTGTTCCCAAAATGATTCGCTTGCCCCCATCTAGCTGTTAGACTAAGTAAAATATGAAGGGAATTGACTTGATGAAAGAACTTTGACTTTCATGAATGTCACACTCAAGCTTTTACATACTTATAAAAGTCGCCCTATTTACCCATACTAGAACCAGCCAATTTACCTTGAAGCCTTTTCCATTCTTTGCCCAGAACTCAGAGCATAAATTCCATCTTAGTCACCTCACATAAACTCGTTGATCAATAAGCTTGCTTTGTTTTTAGAAGACGTCGATTTTGTGAATAGGAAATAATTCCGTTTTATCAGCCGAATGCACCACCGTCTCTATTCGCTGTTAAGGAATTGCATTGCAAAAGCTCGGCAAAGTGTTTGTTACGTTTAGCACGAGTTGTGTGAGCGAATGATTGAACGAATGCAGGCGTGACGCGCGCCGAAGGACATTGGGTGATCTTGAAGAAATCAAGAGGTTGGCTGCAATGCACAAGCGGTACATCTGCGCTAACTTATATTTAATTGCGTGCTTTAACTGCGCGTAAATGTAGCACTGGGATTCACAAGCCTAATTTATCTTTGTTTTAGAGATGGCAGAGGTAGAATGACGGGATGGCGATTAATTTCGTCGCATTACAACTATGGGAGACAGTACCGTGGAATGGCTGCTACAGCGTGGAAAGGGAAAAAAATAAGTGGCTAAGAGAATGGAATTCATAAAAGAAGACTAAGGAAATGCAGACTTTAAGAGAAGTGACACAAACCGGATACTCGTTTTTGCAAACTTCTGCTGCTGCTCCCGCGGTTGATGATGATTTCGACTGTTTGCGGTCGTTATTCTAAGGTGCAGAACTCTTTGGAGGACTAATGTAGGTGTTCACTTTGTGACAGGTTTCACCGATTGATTCGTCAAGACAGCGATTTCCTTTTACGTTTTATGCTTTGAATGAATAGTGCTGGATGGGCCATATATTTTGACCCAGTATGTGTTTGTGGCTGCCTCCACCTTCCCTACCTTACTTCTTCCTCCTCGCTCTTATTCCGTGTTAATCACGCACTGAAGGAATTTCTATTTGATTGCACGATTCGGTATTGTGCTGTCCCTGCAGTTGCTTGGTTATGCTATGAGGAATTTCTGAACCAGCTCTATTAGAGAGAATTCTTAGGAAGAAATGCACTTGATATAATCCTCTCTTCGGCTTACCATAGCAGCAAAATGCTAACTTCTGGTCTTGTGAACTTAATCACTATAATGTTGTTCGCGACGCAGCATTGTGATACTTAACTTTATAGCATTGCATAGAGATGGGGTAATGCAGACCAGTTCAATCATTTTATAGAATGTAGTGCCATGGCATTAAGCAGAGGCGAGTGGTCAATGGCGAAAACGAGTGATCTTAAGACATGAGGAACATTAGGTTTTTCTAGTGTTATGGCAGTGGACAAATTTATAAATTGCTGGAAGGGGACGCAACCTATTTGTCATGAAAACAGCCTCGCCTCCACTACTTTTTTAGGCGCTTTGTTCTCATCCTTATTCGCGGCTACTGCTTCGACTTTGCAAAGCCTTGGTACATCGGAACGATCTGTCTTTAGCCTCGGCACCGCCTTGCCGATCAACACAGCGACAGTAAGGGTGAGTTGTAAGGTGGATGCAAAAAGAATTAACAGGTAGTTTTGAGTCGGTAAAGATCTCATGCTTTGCGAATGCACAGCCGATGCTGATCGTGTATGAAATGCCTTTCATGGCTCCTACATGATCTTTTGCTGATGTCTCCATGGTTTTTGCTGTCGCCCGAAATTAATGTTTACTTTTGGACAAAGATGGACAAACAGACTCAGTTTATTCTGCTATCGCTTAGCTACTCACGCAATGTCACGAAAACTATAAGGATTCGCTTGCAAAATACCTTGATAACTATTAGTTTCGATTCCAAACTGGCATTGCATGTTAACTCGCATCATTAAAGTTGAATGAAGTATTAGGAGTGGTTTTCGATGTCCCGCCTTCTAAGAACTGTGTGTACAAGTCACAGCTACGCGCCAGCTCGACCCTCTTGACTTCGGTAGTAGCGTGCGCCGACAGAATCCCGAATGTTACCTAATGAGTCAATCACGCTTAAGTCTTCAAAATGAGTGTGATAGCTTAAGCTCAGTGAAGTTCGGCTTTGCACTTTCCTATTCACACCTCCTAAAGTAAAACAAGTGAGGATATCTAAATGAATGCATGCTTGGGATTACAATATTTTGCCTAAAGTTGGCATAACCTAAAAAAACGGTGCCGGTTCGCTTCAAAGCACGTGACTTCTCAAGAGTTTTGGTGGAATTTTGAAGGTGTGGTTTCCACCAACACTTGACAGGTTTGTATGTTCGAATTGCAAACATTAGCCTTTCTTCAATGCCATCAGGCAACCATGTTTAGGCGTTGGAGAAGCAGGGCTGTTCCAATCTCTTACTCTGCGGTCGATTTTAACGTCGCACAACGCATTTGCATCCCATCCACAACTGGCTAAGAAAGAAGGTGTAATGTAGGGGAGGAAATGGCAAGGAGATGCAGTTACCTTACTCTGATGAAGTGCGACCTGGGATGCTCTAGATGACGACGTTAACTTCGCTATGGGGTGTTGCTGCACTCCTCACAACTAACATTTATCGTAAATGATTTCCTGCGTACAAAGCCGGTAAGTCTGGAATTCAAACTCCACCTTCTAGCCATTATCATTCACATACTTACGAACTTTTTGAGGGGATCTGACATTGCCTCCTGCTCATGACCTTTTGACTTGTTTAGACAAAATGTTCAATCAGTTATTCCGTAATGTTTGTGGTGCAAAGCCACTATGGGTCACTGAAAAATTTCATCAAACTATAAATAGGGCGGTAAAGCTACCATACACCAGGATTACAAATCGTCCTATTTCATAAAGCATTCAGAGTGAAACTAATAAAATCCAATTAGTAGCAAACCGGTATCATCACCTGAGGTGCCATATGGGCATGTGTGGCAAGATCCCATTGCTGGCACACATTATGACTGTTGTTGCTGTTGCTTTGATGCCACATTAATGCGAGGTCCATTAACTGCCTTCCCAATTTGCGGGTTCGTGTTTATCCAAAGAATCTTTGTAAGTAGCTTATTCACAACAGCATGTTCTGCTCTGTGGTTAATTTTGAAAAGGATTTCAAGAAAACAACGCGACAGCCAGCCCTAACCACCAAGAATGCACCCTGAAAACTTGTTTGGTGGTGACAATATTAGCTCACAGCGAAAGCCGTGGAAATGAAACCGAGTCCATGCATTCTAGCAGTGAATTGGAACTGCGTTCCTATTTCAGCATAGAGCGATTCAAAATGACTTAGCAGCGAGACGATCAATCAACTATTCTAGTACTTTGCCTCCTTTGTGGTGAAGAGGATAAATCAGTCGCTGGGACCACACACCTCAACCATCATTTTGGTAAGGTGAAGTAGGAGTGTGCACTCTAACGACGGCAAAAATTGATCGAATGACAAAGAGGTGTCCAATGTTCACTCCTGCAGGGCTAAGTTGCTTTGAACTTTGAACTTCCACTGAACTCAGAATCCTCACCTTCCACCTACTGACTGACAACATGTACTCTGAAGAACCACCTTCACTGCTGGATAAGTAACCCGATTGCTGCTAAAGGAATTTTGTAGAATATTGGTTAAAACGTCCTAAAAATGATGCACAATGCAAAATGTCCTCTTCTCTAACCCAGATAAAGAGAATGGTGACCAAATTGTGCAGAGTATATTGGCTGCCAAAGCGGCCCTTCTTGGTGTTATTGCTGAAAATGAAGAAAGGGATGAGAGCCTCAATAACACAAGACAGCACCGGCAGCAGATTGAATGCTGGAACACCAAAAATTTGTGCTTAGAAACCAATTCAGTAGATGATCAAAGGCAAAAATTCAATCTCTGAGAACGCCTTGTTTATTTTAAAAACGAAGGATAAATCTTGCCTCTCTGGACCGCCAGCATCATGCTTCCTCTGCGCCTGGCTTGTACCGACATTATAGCCCACGATTAGCGACCAAATTCTTCCGAGGTTAAGGACAATGTTGGAATTGACCTCTCGTCTTTCCCTTTAGCATCGAACCATGTTGACAAGGAAATTGACACAGATTTAAAAAAGGTGTTAGTCGTGATGATGGCGAAAATTTGGCAGAAAGTTGCTTTTAAATAACTGTTTGTGATGGGATAGTGTCTGTTAATCTCACAGGAGGCCATCACCATTGTCAAGGAGACCTCTGGACACAATAATCGCCCTGAAGTTTTGGTGATAAAAGCAGATGGATAAGGGGACACGTAGCTTAATTCGGCGTCCTAACCATCCACACTCTTATTCCAAAGCAAATGCACAAAGTTTCCAAAAATTAAAAAACAATGCTTTTTAGGTGGAAAACGAATTCCTTGATTTAAAAGACGAATCCATTGACGAATTAAAGCATTGTTTGAAAGTTGGACTTTATGGTCAGTACATGTGTAAGGTAGAGTCGAATTTTGCATTCACTTTGGATATACGAGATGTTGTCCACACCGCTAGGCTCAAGGCATTAAACTTAACAAAAATTGTCCTTTCAAGCACTACGCTTGGTAATGTTAACATTGGAAAATAAGTTGCAAGTGACTTTGCGCTTTGTCGTATCCGTTACCTTGGAATCCCCTGGCGATATATTTGTTATGCGATGTGACCAACACTTTCCGCTCCGCATACTTGACAATTCGCTGTTGGCGAAGGCTACCTGCTGCTAGCAGAGTCGAGGACAAGACTGCTAATGATGAGACGAATGACCATGGTGAGAATTTGAAACAGGATTATTTTTTTCACAATTTCTGATGACGTGGAGAGGGAGCGAACCATGTGGTGATGTCGGAAGTGTGGCAAACATGCAAACGACCCGCTTCTCTGTGATAACAAAAGAAAGAGTAAGCAATCTTCTCAATAATCTTTGGCTAAAATTTAATAGGTGGTGCACCAACGTTTTGGTCTATTCAGCTAAGGAAATCGCTTTCCTTCCTTGAAAGGAAAACTGATTGTTTGTTGAAGTTCTTATCTCAACCGACCTCCTGTCCCTCATCGTGTCAAACAATTTCATTGGTTTATGTCATTGTGTAACAGGAAATTGACAGCTGCCATCCACCGACAACGGTACATCTCACCATCCTGCTTGCGTGGAATTCTGTGTCACCTAAGTACACTGGCAGTTTTGAGCCCGCTGCCGATTTTCATCATCTTTGATACTGGAAGAGGTTACGTTACTTTAAATAATGCTTAACTCATTCTTCTGCCAATTTTTAAAATTCGGTTGGTCAGCTTTGTCTAACATCTTCTTTTGGCTGGGACACTCGTGTGTGGTGGCCGTAAACGAGGCGGATGTGTTTTGGGAGACCTAGGTAAATGTGGCCACCATGGTGGCAACAGAGATGTCTTCTGCTGTTCTTACAACCAGATCAAAGTGAGTTTGTTCCGCTTTAGAACAAGTGAGAGTGAAGACCACAGAAATGGTCAAAATTAACACATGTGTGCAAACGCTGCATAGCTCTTATAGTTACATGGAATTTCGAGTTGTAGACAGTACAGTTCAAGCATACCGTATCAAGGTTGAAGACTTACACCAAACGGAGCCCAAGCAAAACAAATTTTACATTATTTCGAATTCTAGTTCTGCATAATCTATCTCAAAGCAAGGTAGGTTACAAAAATTGAAGTGAATGGAGAAAATGAAGAGCTGCTCACGTGTTTTGCATTGCTTCTGCTCACCACGTTCTCCAGCCGCAATCGTAAGGAGGTGTCAGTGAATTGGAATCTACCAAAGTTTGGTCGGTTCGAATGAGAAGGGTGAGAGAGATTGAAGGGGTGGATTATGCACATATATTCAGACATAGCATAAATTCTATGTGAACCAGATAAACGTGGTGGAGTCTGTTAGCGACGCCGAGCTTTTTACTTCTGACATCCTTATGTGTACTAACCCAGATCGATGTAGCAAAATCTTAGTAGTGCAATGGCTTTAAGCAAAGAGATTCGTTTGTAATCGCCTGATAAGGTGGTCGCGGTCAAACTTCCCTCTGGTCAGTCTTTGAAAGCCGCCAATAAGTTAACATGAGGCTGGATTATTCTTGAAATTCTAAGTGGAATAACTCAAAGGAGAGACTGTGGAAATGGAAACAAGAGAGCGGTTCACAATGCCTATGGAGGGTGTGACTAGACAGAGTTCTGGTTCGTGAGGATGAGAAAATTGCTGAAATCTACTACTCAAATACTTTCAGTCAAAGATATTAATACACTTGGATTTGCTGTAATACGACCCTATTTGCATTTTCTTATGGTGAGATGGCAGGCTGGGAGTAGCATATCACACGATTGGAAACACCGCAATGGCAGCTGTAGTCGTTGTGGCAACAAGAAGTTGGTCAGCGTTGCAGAAAGTTGCAGTTTCTGTAAAATTTAACGGACAAACTAAAGATTCAAGTCCTTGATGGGACTGACTGAAAAAAATGTCAAAATAAGTCTTGGTACTCTGGTTGGTACATTGCCTTACAATCACCATAAGTGCTGCGAAACGGACTGCTCCGATGCTGGTAGATTTGCATTTTTGAAGGAACCAGGGAAGACGAGTTAAGTAGTGACCGTTTATCGCACTAGTCTAACCAGCTTCATCTGCTCGTCAGGTAGCAAGTGGAGCGCAGAAGGCAAAAGTGATGCGGGAAGTTGAGCCTATATTTGTACAAGTCTTTGAGGACATACGGGTTTTTATGCAGGGGGTAAGTAAACACATTTTTCAGAATCGCACTGTAGGAGATGAGATACTCACACTCACCTGTGCTGTGCTGGTGCGTGTAAAATGACCTATTCGTACGTCTTCATCTCATCCAGCGAGGTAGCCGGTTGCAATTGTCATTAACAAAAGCAGTCACAACAGATGCGGCAGTGTCAGGATTGACGTTACCAAATCGCATATATTTTGCGAAGCGCTGTGAGACTTGCTCAGAAATGTATTGTTCCGGATGCCTAGCAGTGAGAGAATGTGGCAGAGAAGGAGGCATAGAAGAGTGTAGATCCAATTGGAAGGGCAGCAGAGTAGAACGAACTGAGAAAAACTTTACCTTTCTTATACGTGGCTCGGGAACCACACGAAAGTTGATATTTTCTGGGGACGTATTGGTGAGCAAATGCTCATAGAACGTCAGATGTGCTTTGTTGCTTTCAACTGTGCGGATTATTGCAAATGACACGGGAGGAATCGCAAGAGAGGAAGTCAAACACGTTCTTCTGCTTTTAGCTGAAAATTAAAAAAACGCATTCATATAATAACTACTGTTGGTTGCAACATATCAGCTGCTGGCCGCTTAATTCACGTCGGTAGATTGAGTTGAACTAATTTATGAAAGGTCCGAATGCGAATTTTTGCAATAGGGCAACACAAAAGCATCTTAAAGTGCATGTTACTTGCAAGGAACGTGGAGGTAAATCAAGAGTCTTTCTTCCACAATGATCGAACTAACAACGAGAACCTTAATTTCACCGTGGCGTTGGAACTGTGCCTGAGGCGATTCAGTGGGAAAATCTCAAATGTCACTTCACTGAATAAATTGGACAGCGCAGCACATGCATGTAAAAGTACTCGTAAGGGTCACAGAAGTGCGTAAAGTCTTCGCTTACTCATTTTGAGGGCATCGCTTTTGAATAATCCCTGACAATTTAGTCGATCATTGTTGTCTAACACAGGACACAGAGAAATTTCCACAGTCCACGGTGGATATTGTCGTTGGGATGGAGTAGACTGGATGCGATGCTACCCAGCTGTTAACATCAGATCCTAATGAATTTTGTCTGCCTCGAAGGAGCAAGGGAGGTTAGGAAAAGTCAAAAGTGGTGCTTGCACGCACGTGTAAACATAGCATGAAATCTGCATTTAACATGAAAATACGAGTTGTATGCAATTCGGTGCAGCAATTGGTATCGAGGCTAGCAGCGTACAAGTGACGGAGCACAAATTCATCCCAGTGAATGCATGTCCCATACGCACTCAACCATTCTTCCATCCACCCAACCATTCAGCATTCGTCCATTTCATATTCATGTCCATCAGTGCCAATTTTACCTGCTTTTCACCCCTTTATTTCGCATTCATGCACCCATTGAGTCGATGATGTGTACCTCGTGAGCACTTCAGGATGTTTCAGTGACTGACTGTCAGGCTTTGCTTCAGCGTCTATTTAACGTTATGTACATTCATTTCTGCCTCAAGCTAAATGATTTTTCAATGTAACTTCGACAACATCATACGAGGCCGCAGAAATATAAGGTCAACTCTGTCAAATTACTCGACCGGCTGTTCTATGCTCAACCCATAGACTCTGCAACATGCGTGTGTCGCTTTTTATTTATAAATCAGATTCCAATTCATTTAGCCCCAACAAACCAACCTGCAGTCCGAAGTGCCGACTCGCTCTTAATCACACAAATTAATGCACCTGTGTGATTGCACAGTTAAGCTTGGCAACATAAACACCTAATTGGATGGCCAAATAAGGAGCCAAACTAACTAATGCAACTCATGTCAATTTTTCACTCCAATGCTGCATTCTAAGATGGCTGAAGAAGAACTGACTTGAAATCTCTAATGCGTATGATGGTATTCGCGTGAAGGATGAAGTCGGTTGTTTGTCGCACAAGAATTGTTTTGCTCCTTTGGCCGAGAAAGGAAGCAAACGCACTCTTATGACCCAAAGTATTCATACGCGCTACTAATCGATGTACGTAAGTCGCCTTTTGGTGGTACAAGGGGATCAAACATCACTTAGCTTTGAGAAAATTGGAATGCGTACAGATCCAGCATGCCATTTTATATCTTTAAGTTGCCACCACAATTACGGACAGGAATAAATCTCGAGCATTAATATTTATCTAGTACTTTGACACGCCGATGCCAGGAAAATAATGTGGATTGTGTTTCACCTCTTTAACGGCTGACTAATTCCCAACTACTCAACAATCTGTAACGAAGCAATTTAAAGGAGGTTATTACAAAATAGAGAACTAACTGTATTTCTATAGAGTCTTCCACAGGTAGGTGTAAACCATTAATTATGCAGCCAAAGGGGAGAGGGAATTGAATGTAGAAAAAATGGAGCGAGAGTGGCAACCAACGCATGATTGAGGGAGTACAATGCAGGGCTGATTGTTTTAATCTGGTGAATTCGGGTGAGAATTGGATCCAAGGAGACAGTTTAGCCTGCCTCTTTCCCTCATATCCAACATTATTGCTTTCCTTAGTCGGAAGGGGTGTTTTGTTCGGCCGCATTTTGTCAGTGCATCAGAACAATCCGATTCTACCATAGATGACACTTGAAGTAGGTTTAATGATGCCTCGAGGAGGTACATTGGTGCCAGTGTAGGGATAGTCTGTTGTACACTGCTGGTCTAGAGTGCGTTCACCAAAAAACGCAATTATCACTGTTGTCGCCTTTCTGAAGCAGTTGCTCAAATATTAAACACTGCAAGGTGGCGCAACCATCTGACATGATAGCAGATGTGAACATCCCGACAGCAAGGTAGTAACGCGCTCTCCGCCCTTCTGACTCTGTGTAACGTTTCAACCAGGTACTTGGCCAAAACTAAGTTTAGAGGAGGCCAAAAGTTGGTGGATGTGTTCAAAGAAAAACGCAGTGTTAAGCAATAAATAGGCTTCCCTTACATATTCATATCTTAAATGCTAACCAGTGAATGTATGGCAGACATGTTTAAGATTAGAAATATCTATTCTTGACTTGACACAACGAAATCGCGCAAAATGTCACATTTTTTCGCTACACAAAGACGGTGCACTCCACAGCCAGGAAGTGTGTCAGTTCAACACACTTTGCAGTGACCACGCAAGAAGGCCATTTTAAGGGAAGTAGATGGTAGCGAAATGCAACGAGGTTACGTTAGTGCTGATACATTCGCGCTTTTTGAGCGTCAGTCGCTGAGATGGAGTTCGTGTTAGCTGTGCATGCGCCGAACTGAGAGAGTGAACAGGCTTACAGCATTGCCCAATCAGCCGTCAGTGTTAACCCAATCGCACCTCCGATGAACTCTGCTGACATTCAATCAAATGCTGACCTTGAGTCCCCTCGGAGTATTTAACCACTTTGCTTTTGGTCGCATTGCAGTCTCTACTCCATCGGTCGCGGCGACCGATTAGGCAACGGAATAGAGTTTGTAGAACAGTTCCTGCATGTACGTCAGGGTTTACTAACTTTTGGTGCGTAAAATTTTGCCGTGTGTGTATGTAGATCAGAATTCGATGGCTACAACTAATCTATGGTCATTGTCATCCACAGCTAAGTTTGTAAAGTGCAGATTTAGTAACTTGACTTGTTTAAGTGCGTGTTTCAAAATGTCTTTTAGTAAGCAAAGCACTACATTCGAGAGCGTCCTAAAGACAAAACCAAGGAACGAGAGGACCAAAACTGTCGCAGGATCAACTTCCAACGCATCCTCCTTTACGACGACCAATGTCAACCACGAAGGCTAATACGTGTACGGAGGGACTAAGCACTCACGTGACTGCTATTCACCATGCAGCAAACTTCACCACCGACAGCATTGGTCATGCCTAACGCCGAAAAGCTCACCTTAATTAGTCTAATCCGGGCAATCTTTGCCAACTCTCGAGGAATCTGTTCACATGAAAAGAATCAGTAGAAAGCTGGATCTGATTTGATCGGTCTACTCAAAACTGCTTAGCAGTGACCTTGGCTTCTGAGGTCAGTAGAGAGGCGAATAAATGAGGCTGCAGTGATACAAAACATAAGACTTGAGAAATCTAATGTGCCAAAGGAAGGTGACAAGTTCACTAAGATGTTGACGTGGACTTCAAAAAGCTTCTGCTTGTTAAACAATTGCGTTGTGCTCTGTGCTCTACGAGAGAACAACATGCTCGTCCAAACCACTCGAGCAGAGGTGTAATCACTATTTCTTGGCACTCTGACGCAAAACTTTCACCGTCAGAGGGGTGCGACATTTGTGCTGCAATGTCTGCGACGAGTAGCATCGCACTCAGTGGCATGAGCGCATATTGCAAGCCACGAGGATACCCTGACTCCGGTTATACGCCTTCGTCGTAATTGCGAGCTCATCCTTTATCTCAAATGCCAGGTTGAAGGGTGCCCTGGTGAAATCAGTCTTTTTGGAGGTCCCGACTCTCGAGACGTGTCTTATGAGTAACCGAAATCTGCAATTAAAATGTAATCTGAATAAACAATAAGCACATTGTTGGGCTTAACGTCTACGTAGACGATGCGCATGACGTAAAGGCGCTTTAGACCACAAATAATCGCAGCTGTAAATTGCGCTTCAATTTTACCGAAGTGGCCAACATGTGAGACGATTCCTGCAAGTCGGATCCACCCTGTAGTACTTGAAAATCATTTACGGCGTTGCGTCAACATTGAAGGTACCGGAAGGATAGAGACGAGTCATAGAAATCATGCATGCCTGAATCGACCATCGTTTTAGAGTGGGCACCAAATGGAGGACAAATATCAAGTCTGAACGGCACTAATTTGGCCATAGCTTTGAGATAACCAAAGCGGTATTTAGACTGGGACGAAAATTGTTGCATTTATTGTGCTGGGACTATTTTTGAGCCCTGTTAATTGCATCAGTAATCGTCTAGATTCTGCTTTCATATGGCACTCTCTTTGGGAGAGGTGGAAGCAGAATTGCCTTGATTCGCCTAAGTAGTCACTTAGTCGCATTCACCCCATGGGTGTGAATCACAAGCCGATTGACACGGGTAGACCACCCTTAGTCTTGCCCCTTATCTAGTTGTCACTAAAATTATGAAAGGGGAAGGAAAAAAGTAGAGCTTAACGTTGATTGCCGCGTACTCTAAAGTGCTATCAGCCTCGTATTCCATGTTTCCATGTAGCTTAAAGAAAAGACCAGAGCGTCTCATCAGTAACAGCGTGAGCCGACGAGTGATCTTGTAGCATTTGGTTTTGGGGAGCATGATCTAGTTGGCATTGAAAACATCTTTTAAGCGCATTATAGTGGAAAGCGAGGAGCAACTGACTGGGTGTTTTTTCGTTAACATCGCATAAGTTGGAACAGCAACATCACACCTACTAAGCAATTGTATCGAGACAAATCTGAGTTGCAGACTTCAAAAGCAAATAAGTGATCAACAGTATGTCAACTCGGTCAACCCGAACCAACGAAACTGATTACATTACAATCTGCAACGCAGGTCTAAATTGTTATTGGCTGTGGGGAGTGATTTGCGTACACCCAACCCTTTGAGAAGGACACAGCTTACTTCCTAGCATGCCAAACTTCGAGCAGGATGACTACGCTCTTATTCATGTCCTATATACTCCTATTATTTGTAGCACCGATTCACCGCTCTCAAGCAATTTGTACCCACTTTAAGCTTTAGTTACCCATCTTGATTCTGTTCACTCGCTTACTGGAAAAATTAGACGCAAAATTTACTATCTGGGCCTTATATTTTCTAGGCACCTACTGACCGATGGGTCAGGCGATTAATTAAAAATGAATGTGCAGATTGCTTAAGTTTCGCCTACATTTTTATGTCCTCATGGAAGTAATTGTGCAGAGAGCACCTCCAATACCCAAGTAAAATTTTTGCGTTGATTAAGACTATCACCAACAACAACAACAACATAAGTCAAACCAATTCCGACTTTGTAAAAATTAACCCTAAACAATGTAATCAATAAAGAAAGCTGCTTAGTTCAAGAAAATTTGTTTTGCACAATGGGTTAGCTACAGGCAAACAAGAAACCTGTAACGTATAAAACAAGAAAGGCTGCAAATGATGGACGAAATAGGCATATGGTTACTGATTCGGATCAGCATGAATGAACCGTTGTCTCCCATTTCCCTCTCCCACAACAGGCTCACTCTACGTGCCTCAGAACTACACAAGTAATATTAGGCACGAAAATTGCTACATTCAATCGCAGCTGCGTTCTATGCTCACTGGAGTCTTACTTTTGTTATACACAATGGTCAGACACTTTAGACACTGTCGGATAGCGTGGATGATTGGAGTGAAAACAGATGATTAAGCACCTACCTAGTTCAAAACAGTGAAGGTGATTGACCGCTAAGCTGAGTGTTGGCATGAGGAACGGTGGCACTATGATTGAACAGTTTTACACAGAAAAGTGTCTGCTGATGACAATGCGTGCATTGGGTGTTCGATTTGGTACCTACATTTCGACTCCTTACTTTTTTTCTACTTAAGTGTCACGAGAACGCCTCTTACTTCTGAATCCCTCACGCGACTTTACTTTACTTTACTTTCTTTACCTCGTATTTTCACACCTTTGCATTGCCAATCTTTAAGTCTAAACTGCTTTATCTTTGTTCTAAGTGCACAAACCTTTCCTCACTTTTTCATTTTCCTTTATTACCGTGATTTCTTAGCTCTCCTTGCCGATATAGACAACTTGCACTTTAAGTGTGCCGACATTTCCTGATTTTATAGCAAGACCTGCTGCAAGAATTTACAAAAGTACGCAGCCGAATCGCATAACTGGGCAACTCGAGATCAATACAGACAAGGTAAAGCGCATCCCTAGACCTGTAGTGTCCCAGCTTTCCTTGCCACGATAGACACCCTTCACCTCGACCACAACTACGGTGTCCGATTTTAAAAGGAAACTGCTGCAATCTCTTACAGAAGGTAACGAGCTGTTGATACCCAAGTCTGAGGAAGTTTGCATTAGTGTAAATAAAAACAAATGGAGCTCTGTACTTTTGCTAGTACCGAATTCGTTGCCGAAATTGGACTGCCATGCCACGCCAAACAATTGCAGGAGAGCCTACTAGCAAGTCTTAATATTGAACAAGTCTGGATCAAAATCGCATGTATTTGCGCTATCGCAACTTTCTTTGCCAAAACGGACTCCCCACATATCGAACATGCCAAAATTGCTAGATATGTGAACAAGAACTGCTACAAGCAAGTGCAAAAGGAAGCCAAATGGTGAGTTTCATTTCTGGCTGATTTTAGGTTAAAGAGGGGAGCAAAGGGTTTCGCTCTATACCCCTGTTGAAAGCGTTTACAGAACAAAACATGCATATAGCTATCAACTTCAACCAGTTCTGATCACTGAGAGTGCGTACTCGTTCAATGTCAACTGTGTCATCCTAGGCGCTCTTATCATCGGCCAAACCTTGCTCTTTTACAAGTTGATAAAGGAACTGCCGCAAACAACTACTGAATAGAATAGGGTGCTAGAATACAATTTTGGTCGGCTCTATATCTAAATAGACCAAAAATAGCGCAACTTTACGTTCCTTCGTTATTTTAACTTGCTTTGTCAAAATAAGCTACTTAAACATCGGCCAGGTTCAAACTTTAATGCACAACACGGAAAATACCACAGCTACCAGCGATGGAAGGAAGAGTCAAGTACAAAATTAAATAATTTTGATAAAATATCAAGATCACAGGTATGTACTTATGCTGTCCCAGTTTTCGTATTAAAAGTATTTGCACTGCATTGTGTTCATTCCTAGGCATCAAACGTCCTACAATTGAAATGCGTTTTGCTGGAGCGCAGGTAGCCTAACACTTATAGCCTAATCCTAACCAAATTTAGATTTAATAAACAAAATTTGGCGCGTCCTTATTTTCTTTAATGCACACTCTCAGTCCAGCTGCATGACACAAAGCGTTATAGTTTCAAAGGAGATCTGCGTATCATTTGCAAAAGAGAGCCTACTACTAAGCAGTTAAGTAAGTCGGAGCCTTATTATGATCACTTTAGGACTGAAGTAAAAAAATTCTTAGGGCACAGTACACTTTGTCTAATTTGGCATTGTTTTACTTGTGTAATGCCTTATGCATACACTGATCCAAACTCCCATTTAAAAGCCGATCCCATTCTGACCTTTCCGACGGCGGTGAGCAGCTATTTGGAAGTTAAGTCCTTTTCTCGCCTTGTCTTAAAGGCTTTTAACTATAACTTCATAGCTACTAAATAACCCAGAATTACCAACATTTGTATAGGTGTAGGTCGGTGCTATGGCAATTTACTGCGCATTAATGATTAAAATCTTGGTAATAAGCAGTAAAGTCTAATTATCCAGTAAACAGTTATTTTTAGTTAATGCATGGCAAGTGTGGTAAGAAATCATGAAATGCAATTTATTCTTACCTGCGATATGTGCAAAGCAATGCCAAACGTGGGACCCTTATCTTGAATTCCTCGTTAAAGGACGCAGTGCATTCTAATGAAATTCATGTCCCATAAATCCATTTTTACCGGGTAATTCTCTGAAAAACTTAGCTCACTTTTGCCTAAATCATGTCATTTTGGCGTTACGATGGTCCCACTTACCAACGAGGTGGAAAGCAGTTACCGCTGATGACCTCCAAAATGTTTAACGACTTAATTAACTTAAAGACTCGTTTCACCTAACAAAATATGCAATCGACAACCGGCGTGCGTCAAAAAAAATTACAAAGAGCATGCGTATTTATTTTTGGTCTCAAATGATGCGTAATGCATTTCAAAATGACTAGGTTCTATAAACTTCATTGGATTTAAATCTGCCACTCATCATACGCGCGTGCCTATATTTAGCAAAATACTTTTTTGCGTTCTGTTCTATTTATGTTTATAGACGAGTTTTAGGAACAACATCTTTGTCTCATTCTTTTCGAATATCAAATCTACTTTGCACTAATCTGTACCTACGAAATGATACGGCAAGTAAAAGTGATCTTAGGTACACCAAAATTGCACATTTCTTGTGCATTCAAAGGTGGTTTTTTGCAAAGTGTAGGCGTACAACAGGTCAAAACATATTGGGGAGCGATATAATATTTCCACCAACAGCAGCTCAACAAACAAGGAGATCATAACGTGTGCTAGGCACTACACCATGTAGTGTCCCTTTTGTTTGGCAACTCATTCCTTAAAATAAACAAAGCATGCACTTTGAATCTAATAATGCTTTTATTTATTTCTTGACTATGCTTGTTTGATCGAAAGCACGCTAAAAATCAATATTATTATGACACGGTCTATGAGCGTCATTAATTTATTTATAGGCTGTTGTCGCAAAGCAATTTTGCTATCTATACAACTAACCGTGTGAGAGAGACATGCGATTCAGGAAAACCGACATCATTATTAAAGGCCAGGCTCCTTTACTACGTTCTCTGAACAAATGAGCTCTTATTAATAAAATTTGTCCAAGAGGAATATTGTAGAAGCGTGCAGCAAGTATTTGCGCGGTAGCAACACCACAATTTGTTAGGTTGGGTTAGATTCGGCTCATCAGCTACGAGAAGTCGACAAGGGCTGAAGTAGGAGCCCTGGTGTGTGGTTCGACTGACAATTGCAAGCGGCTCTACTGCTTGCGAAGTCCTGTAGGTGGGTGGTGGGTCGGTGCGCAGCGGTTTTATTGTCTGATAGGTGGATTTCTCTTCTCTGCCACCTTCCCTCCCCACATTGCTCACGACTAGTTGTTGAAAGAAGTGGAAGTTGGGTTGACAATGGTAAGGAGAAGGGTGGTCTTCCTCCTTCCAAGTCACTCCAAGGAACTTGCTCACGACTCTTCAATTAACGCGTTCTTCGCAACGTCTTCTTATGAAACAACACCACTGTCTTATTGATTATGCGGAGACTGCTTTTATTAACAAAATGAATGCAGACGGATGCCTCTCTTCTGCTTTTTCTTCTCCTCGGCCTCTTTTGCAATCCCCCTCATCTGTGTGCAACCCCCCACTCCAACCAACGTCTGATCAAATAGCCACCCTGACGTGCAACTCCTACTGAGCGTCAATTCAGTAGAAATAATATTCCGCCTTCAAAACATTGCAGCAGTAGAGACTGTCAGCAGGTAGACACCGCATGGGATAAGAGTTGTGACGACAATCGTCCTTTTTCTCCTCCATCTGTGCCCTTGTTGGTGACACAGTAACGAAGCATGCAAACTACTTTGTGACACAGTAGTTACCGCTGCTAGGAATGTTTTGTTTAGAATGCAAGCCGTATGTAAATTGGAGCCTTACCTTCTTCTGGTGGAGGTTGTGCTGATGGTAGTTTGGGTAGGCATGCATGCATGTATGCATTTTCATCCCAACGTGGTGACGCAGTGTGTTGAGAAGGTAGCACCGCTGCATTTGCTATGATGGTGAAGGAAGAAGGTATCGCAACTCTCACACCACGCTACGCCTACAAGGGTGTTTCCAAAGGCAATTTCACGAATATCCCTCCGTGCAATGTTTCTCAGTTAGCGAGCTCTGCACGGCCAGTGGCAACTTATCCCGCTTAAATTCTTGGGCACAATAAAGATGTGCATCCTACCTCCGTCTTTCTCCCCACAGGTCCTCACTTCCACTCCCAAAGATGAGGCCACCGCGGAAACGATGCGGGCACCAATTCCTGCTGACCGGAAGCATACCGACTCGTCCCCATCCCCTTCCTCCTCCTTTTCTTTCTCTTCCTTTTCCCTTCTTCTAGTGTAGTTTACAGTCACTTGGTTTGGTAGCAGTTTCCAACACCGCTCACCAGATGTGCCAACATTTAGAAACGCCTTACTTTACAAGGGGCATAGTCCGATTTCAGTCTTCTATATACACGCAAGCAACGTAGCAACCTAAAGTATACGCATACACACAATTTAAGAGAGACGAGGCTATAATCCTAGCGCCCCTCAACCGCAAATACTTTTCAAACTTCACCGCACAACTAACGACTTTGCGATGGCAATGGCTGTAGCGACCCGAGGCTCCCTCAAAGGCAAAGGAAGGCAAAATACTAGAGTAGAATGTGTATATATACAACGAGCAGAGAAAAAAATAAGCTGCTGACATGATCCTGAGGCCAGCTTACGCAGTTAGGGCAATATGACCACCTCTGTGATCCTGACCGATAACAGTAGTTCACACAAGCCAAGTGCTACAATGGCACTTAAAATCAAACCAAATAACGTGCTGTGATACCAGACCAGATTAATTTTGTGAGACTGAACTAAGTACTGCATTACCCATGTGCACGATTTTGACTTACCAAGGTAGAATGTTTGTAGACTTCTTGTTCAATTAATACGTCTATTGTCTCTTTAAGAGATTGTCTGCACATTTGGGAAGGAGAACTGGAACCCAGTCCAGCAAAGGCTCACCATAAGTTTACTTGCCTTCTGCAATATTTTAACGCCCTTCTTAGTGCCCACCAGTGCGTTGCTTGGCTTCTCAACTGACCTCTAACCCAATTTGAGGACTTTATTATTGCGTCGTTATGTGCGGTAGACTTCAAAGGCAAGTGTTTTCGATGCAATCCCTGTCTAGACCCACGCTTATACCCTTTATAAATGAATAAAGACGTTTCTCATTAATGCTCTTCGTAGCTCTACATGAATGATTCTGGGATCTTGAATTTTTGTATTCCCCATTCGCTTAAATTTGCCCTTTGGATCACATACCTTCCCACTTCGCTTCAATCTCACTATTATGTGGTGAACTAACCCATTTTTAGTGCATTTCACACCGCACATTTATTATGTATCACTAGTGTGCCCTTATTTGTCACAAGTTATACATACAACTTTAATTTTCCATTTACAAATTTTCGCCTTTAAGGTCGTTGGTCGTCTGGCGGCGTTGCAAAGGCCATTGACCATTTGCCTGTGTACCATGACTTAAGTCTACTGAACAATGTAAGTTGCAGTTAGAAGTTATGTAAAAGCCGTCAAGAAATTAGAGCCGCAATAAATCACAAACAAAAGTACGTTTCCCTAGGCCTTATAAATCAACTTGGAAACAAACACCAAGCTTGGCGATTCTCAAAACAAACGCTAAATCACTGTTCAAATTGCAAAACTAATAGCCAAGGACTCTTGCGATCTTATTTTAGCGCCCTTTAAATCTAGAATTTGCTGCTAGTTTTGTCACTTACATTTGCCAAGGAATTTATTTCGATTACATTGTTACTTTGTAAATCTATCACTCAAAACAAAAGCTAAAGATTTTAAATAGTTTTTTGCTTGTATAAATGCAAACAAACTAGATGTTGATTTGTTTTATCGATCAGCATTAAAATGGCCAACTAGATTTGTGCGCGAAGTACGTGAGCAGTGTTTCTTTTGGTGGTCATTATTTTCGGTTCATTGGACTTAACTAGCTCGAACAAGTTGGAAGGCGGTAAGTATTTGGCATTTTTTGCTGTTTTTAATTTGTTATGTGTTATTAGGTCCTTTTCATGTCGATTGGCTTCCTTTGTACGCCTACTTGCTAGAGTAAACTCAAAGGCTTCATAATGGGAATGTTAAGACGTTTTTTTGTTTTCCAGCTGCAAATTCCACCTACGTCCATTATTCGCCATGCAATATTTTAAGTAACAAACAACATTGTTTCGGCAATTTGTCAACCAGTTAGTTTTTTTAATGACTGTGGATTTTGGTTAATGAGTCGTAATTTTGTTGAGGAGTGCTTTAACTTTGCTAAGTGCTTGGCGCATACTCATTATTTTCGCTAGAAAGTATTCATTATATGCCTTATTGTCTATAACTTTGAACCGTGCATTTGTTAGGTCGGATGTTGACGTCGCCGTCAAAAATTTGTGCTTTGCGAAAAATGGAGGTGCTATGAGGGTGCAATGGATGCGAATCTCGACTTGGCTATCGCTTCCCAAGTAAGCGATAGCTTCCTCAGGTAAGATTGGATCGCAAATACTGTTGCTGTCTTTTCTATGCAGCAATTGATTCGGTCTGCGTCCTTATTTTGGGTTGAAACATGCTTGCATCACATTTTTGTGAGGTTCAAGATCCGTTCGTTTTAGTTTCTTGGTTGCTATTACGTTCTCTGAATGTTGATTGGCTTTCTTCATACGCCTACGTGCTAGCGTAGACGCAAGGGTCACGTGATGTGACTGTTGGAACGTATTTCCAACTGCAGTGTTTACTCACGTCCACTTTTTTCTTTGCAATACTGTAGGCGAGAATTTGGGATTGTTATGGCAGTTTGTAATGGTTTCGTTCTTTAATGACGGTGGATTTGGCTTAGTGAGACAATTTTGTTGAGAAGTGTTTCAGTTCCACTGACTACTTCGTACCTATTCATTATTTTCTTGCTAAAAGGCATTTATTATACCTACATGCCTTTAATCCACTCCCTTTATCCGCTTACATACTAGGTAGACGTTGAAGAGGTAGATGCAGATCCTGTCAAGACTTCTTCTTTTGCCAAGAAGGGCGACATTATCTGTCAGCAATGAGTGCGGCCCCCGCCTTCGCTATCACTTCCCACGTTCCTCGGGTAAGATTGGATTGCTGTAAGTGAATTTTTGCCGTCGATTTTGTATAGCTATAGGTTTGATTTGCGTTCCCATTTAGGGTAGGAGCAAGCCTTTACCATTCATCTGTAGACCATTTTGTATTTCATGTGGGGCAAAAGGTGTGTTATTTTCATTACTATGATATCCGTGTTGGCGGATCACACATACATATATGGAGGGCGTGAGACACTTGGAGACTTCACTGCTCATTGACTTGGAGACCAGGTTTATTCTTGTGCTGGTGTGATCTTTGCGAAGCGTGTTGTGGGGAGGGTGTCGGTGATGGCTTAATGGCGGGCTCAGTTTTGACGACATGAGTTGGTGTCTGGGCGAGGTAGCCGCAGCAGAAGCGGAGGAAGGAGTGACTAGTGGGAAGCATTCGCATCACTACGCAGATTGTACTTTGCAGCAGTCTTAAACGTTTGCTTGTTAAGGTGTTTTCTCCCATCATTAGTTATGTTGGGAGACGTTAGCTTTGCAGCGTATTAGACATCCATGCATTGGCTCTTCCATTGTTTGCTTTATTCCTTTTCGGATGCTACAAAATTACTGTGGCGGTGAGGTAACATTTGATGAGTCTGTGGAATGGTAAGCAGTACGAGCTCGTGGAGTCATTGGCGGAGGCGTCCTCGTCTCGGCTGTGCGATGTGGATGTCGGGATGGACGATGTTGGTGTGTGTTGGATGGCATAGCGGTAGGTGTGAGAAGGGTGAGAAGGGCGTGGGCGCATGCTGAATAGACTAACTGGAGTGTAACACTGATGGGCTGGGTGCGGAGGGGCGGGCTTATTTTTCGCGTCGATAAGTTGCGCTGGTGATTGTGTTAATACGGAGAAGATGGAGGGGAAGAGGAGGAGAGGTGTTACAGATCTTTTTTTCAAAAATACCATAGGTGCTTATCTTTTCGTAAATTTGGGTGTGTGTGTGTGCGTGTGTGGGCATTTCTTACTGTCTACTAATTGTTTTGTTGCATGTGAATCTACGCGTATTGATATTTTCAAGGTCGTCTAAGGCTCGTTTTTAGTTCCGTAAACGTGTGTGTGTATAGGGATCCCTTTTTTGTTAATGAGGTTCTAGAAAGAAAATTTGACGTGTTTTGGTTGGTTGTTGAATGGCAACGCTTTTTCGCGTTCGCTCTATGTGCTGAACAATGGAGTAGAGGGGATTGATTGGAGTGGGTAGGTAGGTGGGGTGTTATTTGAATAAGGAGGGAATGATGTTCTGATGGTGAATGAGGCCTCGTTTGATGGGAGGGAAGCCGAGGGGGAGAACTTGGCTTTACATGGTGCTAAAGTGGTCGCGGGTCCAAAGTATAACAAAAGGAAATTTTCACTTCCTCTGGCGCATTATGTGGTAGGCATGGGGACTTGAGTGAGTGGCACTAGGCGTCAGTTTTGTATGCAAGACTTGTAAGTGCAGTATTTATGTGCTGTAGTAGTCGGCCTCTGACCAACGCTGGCTGCCTCGCCACCATCGCCGCCATTGTTCGCAACGCTGACTACGTGACGCTTCTCAACGTCGTCGTCGTCGTCAATCACTGACTCATCAAGCTGCCTGCTAACAATAACACATCGTTGTCGACGGTGACAATAATTGCAAGGGGAAATCATGGACGTAGAAGCCGATCCATGGGAAGCCACTGGGCCTACACCAGGGGCCTTTGAACTCGTCGTTTTCGACGGCGACAACTATGGTGTCAAAGCGATTATTAGAGAAGCAGTAAATGCGATTGAGAGTTCCCTGGCTTCTTTTCCTCCTCCTCCTCCTCAGTGTGGACTATCCCTTCACGCGGGGCATAAGCAGGCAAGCAGCGATCCGGCTGTGCGCTTGTAGGAGGGCCCAACATCATGGAAGACTGGATGGGGCGTGTGTGGTTGCCAGGCGGGCGGGCGGGCGGGCAAGCGGGCAGGCGAGAGGAAAGGGAGAGTGGAACGATACCTTGGTAAGCACTCCTTCAGTGGGCAATGTATGTCGTGCATGTTGAGCGAGATCTTATCATAGGCTTGCGCCACTTTTGCTTGTTCCTCGTTCTTTTTTACTCTAAGGTAGTAGTCAGGTTTTGCGACCTTTAACAGTAAAGACAACAACGAAATGGTGTGAAGTGAAGCCGGTGTGAGGCTATGTTATTATACGCCTTCAGGCCATGCATTGGTTTTTCATGACGTCCACATTTGTGAGCTTTGTGTGGGGTGACTTATTGCTAAAGTGCGGTTGATAATTTGCAGTGGAAGGCGGAGGAGGAACCAAAGATGCCCTACGATTTAATGCGTACTTACTTCTGCCCATTAAACATTTACAGTTAATGCCATGTGGAAACGTTCTAACACTTATCGGTGTTTTTTCCACATCGCACTGCTAGGCTTATAGCCATTAATCGCTTAACGTTGCACCTGTGACTCTGCAGGATTTGTGCAATGATTTTTTTGAAATGAAACTTTGAGAGACGAAGAGGCAGCCATCGCACACCTAGTGATGAAAGTTTTGTCGAAATCCCCGAGAGGAGAAAGGGGAGATAGTGACGCGAGCAACCCAGGTTCACAATAAAGTCCGTTAGCTGTGATCCATCTGTCCAAAGGATTTTGAGGCAGAAGACGAGGAGGCGAACGGGAAGCGCGCTACATCTCTATCCATTGTGTAATGACTATGTCGACAGAGGCCACCGTTTCACTACCCATAAGGACTGCGTCGATGCTGTCATGAGTTAATAAGTTTATAACAAAATATCCAGTCTGCTTGAGGATAGCAATTCAATTCTCACATGTGGTGCATAATGTTCTGATGTCCTTTTCCAGAATAAATACAGATTTCTATAATAGGATGCAATTTTGTAGCTGTAAATCAATTGTCAACTAATCAATTTTCGAATATGAACTGCATTTTGTTTGCATACACTCGCAAAGACAAATTTTAACAGGTGTTCAAAGGCCAAACTTGATGGCGTGTTTTGTGTATTTTCAAAAATTCTTGAGATTGAGAGATATTTGCTCGACAGTGGTCCTTCAAGTTTGGCAGTTTCAATGTCATCGGTCGTGCTTGGCATGCTGTCTTACGATGCGGTGGGCACGTTGCCTGTTTTAATTGCGGCATTATTTTGGCCGGATAAGCTTTATTAGTTCAAGAAGGGAAGAAACTGTTTCATTGTAGGCTTCACGTGAGGTCAGTGATGGTCCGAGCCTTGGGGGTGACAAGAATGTACTTGTCTGTGGTGGCGCATCTAATATGCTGCAAGGGGTTGCTGAAAAAAAGCCGAATTTGAAGTTGGAGTTCTCCGTTGCTCTCTATTACTGTCCAGAAGTTGGTGTGATCTGTGCTGCGTCTCAATGGATTCGTGGTATATCCTTTTCCGAAGTCGATTCACAAATGCAATGTGACGGCTACATTTTCCAAATTGATGCGATAACCACACCGGTCGAATTTGTCGTGTTGATTGGACGCAGATATGGCTGCAGTGCCCTACGAAAGGGTAGTTGAATATTTTCTTCTCCACTATAACCTCAGTAGACGCGATCCGAACAAACATAGACCAACGTCGTAAAGATTCTGGTGTGACCGTGGCGTCGGCGTGCGGTCCACTGTGTCGTCGCTCGGCGTATCAATCCACCGCCTTGATTGGCATTGTTTCTTTAAGTCTCAGTTTGTTCCTGCAGATTCGAGGATGTTCCTCGAATGGGGTATTTGGTAACGCAGGTGATAGGTGGATGCAAACATCGAATTTTACCGCGCAAAGTGGGGACGACTGAACAAAAGAAGCAGCACATCAGTTATGCTTCCTTCAAGTCTGCAAAGGCTCTGTCACCGTCGAAAGGCGTTTTAACAATCAGCGTTCGCTGATGGGATTTTGCTGAAACTGTTGGAGGACTGCGAAGTAGGGTGCAAGTGGTGCCGCGTCGTGACCCCTGTGCTGTGGAGTGGTAGGCGAAATGGCCATGTGAACGAGTGTGATGGCTATGAATGCATGGAGGAAGTGACTCGCCGATTGATAGGTGCGTACAAATGCACGTTTTTTTTATATCTGTAAAGTCTCTACTTGTGCATACCATTTGCTTTTTATGCACTTTGATGAGGTGTGACGCCTTAGTGCGAGGTGTAGTCCTTTACATCGGTCACAATCGCTGTGTATTTTATGGGAATCAAACGCTGCTTTAGGAGTGACTGTGTCTCTTCTTTTCCATTTTCTACTTGTTCCACTTGTTTGTTGTCATCATTTGTTTGGGTGTCTTAACCCGGCAGTGGTATGCTTTGATTGTTGACAGTTCTAACTTTTGTGCTCATTGACATCTGGTCATGCTGTTAGCTGCATTTATCCATTTCGCGCATCTTGTTATCGCTTTTCGCTTAGAATAGTAGATGGCATACGTTCGTCCATTAATCTTATTTTGTTATAACCTAACCGTGAAAGGTCGCGCGTTTAGGGGGTTTGAATAAATATGCGTGTACTTTTTTGCGAATTTTGATTGGAACAAGTTGTTAGTGTTCACTACAAAGCATGTTGAATTCGTAGTTACCATATTGAGTGTACTGGATGCTGGCAGGTAGAATACGGCGATTTGCTTTATAGCAAATTAGTGTTTTCTGCCAAAGTCGGAACAGTAAAATGGGCACTACGTGCAGTTGCATGAAGTGAGTAGATTTCAATGTACTTGTGGTTGGAAAGCTTGCTGCTGCTTTACTTCTTTTCATTATTTTGTGGAGTTGAGGAGGACCATCTCGTAATTTAATGCCCATTTTTACGCGCGCTCAAATTTTACTGATTATCAAGCTATTTTGTCGGTTCCTTCTGTTGATGCTATTTGTAAATGAGAAGAAAGGCAGGAGATAGGACACGAGTTTGACTGTTTAGTGTTCCTCGTGTAAACCACGGAGCTGTGCACATTTGTCACTGTCAAAAGAGGCATCCCGAGGTGCCTGCATCCGAAATACATATGGATGGAATAGTTATTAGAAGCGTATTGTCACGGTAATGACTTGGAAGGCAACCCACTGATTACCTCGGTGTGTTCACTCCTGCTGTGGCAGTGTACTAGGTCCGGTGTGATCTTCGCCACCCTTGTGTTAGTCGTAGTAGTAAGCAGCTTTGGCCTTAGCTGTTTTTCCTTTGAGGCTGATAGTTGGCTGACGGATCGCGGACACAGGCGAAATTGCAGGTTTGGCGTCTCCCTTAAGTTAGCCGGATTGGTATTCTTGACGGCCAATAGTTGGTGGACGTCTCCCAAGACACAGGCAAACGTGGATCGGCAAGCTTTAGGCTTCGTCTCTTTGGTTACTCATGCTCTTCACTTATCTGTTAATAGGATCATTTGGTTGGTAGAGGCGAAGGTGAGGCGATCTACTTAATTCACTGTCTTTGGACATATTCGCCAAGTTATCTTCACCAGCTTTACTTCAGGGGTGTGAGGTGTGGCGTTTGAACGTTCATACAGTCCTGCCTGATGTGAGTGGTCGTGCCGCCTCATGTGCATTAGAACATTTGACTGTCGGAGGTGCTAAAATTAACACCTCTCTGACGCATTTTTCCGGGTGCATTGCTTCATATTGATTGCATTATTGCTGCTAAGAATGCTTAGGATGGAAGTTGCTCACAGTGGAAAGGAACGGGATGCTTTTGCCGTGTCATCTGTCTTGTTCACGTACGGTACTTGTTCCATTGTTTTAAGCACACACGCAAACATGGCAGGTGTATTGTACATACTGTTGATTGACTGAGTGCTGTCATGCCTGTGCGATGCAGTGGAGTTATGGGTGCACTGGGTAGTTTGAGGGGAACGGGGAGGGGGGAGGAGGGTGTCACCGGCATTGACATGCCCAAGGCATAGGGGCAAGTGGTGCACACGGGCCTCGAATCCTTTAATGCGACGCAGACATGGGCAAGGGCCCGGTGTGGTCCAGTTTGCACTCTAGTTCTGCGTCATTATTTGGCTTTGTGTCTGTCGCACGAGTGCTTTTTTTGCGGTGCGCCGCCTTTCCTGTGGTATATGTATAGCAGTGATGGGAACCTGGATGGGACAGTCGTTGCAAGTAGCGTCTTGTCCCCGCCTTTCCTTCTGATCATGGTATCCTTTTCTTCCATCACACCTATTATGGGTGTTGTTTCGAGACGATTACTTTGCGAATTATTTTATTATTTATTTGCGTCGCTGTTCCTTTTTGTTCACTTGTTCGGCCATTTGGTAGAGATGTAGAGGTAGAGCCTAGGTGAGGCGGTAAAGCTAGTGCCGGCTGTCCAATGACTTTTTACGTCATTCCGTTTGCCTCAGTCTCTTCATCTGTCAATCCACCTACATAGCCGCATGTCTGTTGATTTTTCGACTATCCATCTGTTCGCCCGGCCCTTTCTCGACATGCAAAACGTGTGGCGGTAAATTTGGGCTGCATGCGGTAGACATATGAGACTGACCAAGACGGACCTGTGGACAATGAAAAGCTATGTTAGAACGCACCTTAGTCAATCGAATGTAAAGCTACGGGGGGAGGTGCAAACACCAATTTTACGCTGGTAGATTACCAAAATTGCCGATTAAAAGTAAGGGAGGTGGGCAGTTGTCAAGTCCTGTGGTTGCAAGAATGCAGGTGCTGCCGGAGATGGGATGCAGCAATGCTGAAAGGCTAGCTGGGCCACACTAGGCACCCATGGACGTCGAAGTGAAGTGGGCCATGCCAGTGCAGAGCTGTGCCGATGGCTTTTCGTGTGCCCCTGAATCCATTTTCTTACAAAGCGTGGGGAATGGCTACTCCAACGAGTAAGTATAATAGCTGCTGCACAAGTCTTGGTCTTCAAGTAGAGGATTGCGTAGGACGGTGTTGGCTGGTTGAGTGTTCAAAATCATCAAATGCATGCAATGGAGTTGCGTGTCTCAACGCCGATCCAGACTAGTCTACATGGACACGGGCCCATAACCGGGTATCAATACTGTCAATCTACATCTCTCTTAGGGGTCGCATTATTTATTAACCGGCCGGTGTCTATCCACAGGGTTGCAGGACTCATTCAGGGATCAACGCGTCGAACTGTGTCCATCACAATAGGCATGAGACACATCATCGAGTGCTTGACGCGTAGTGTTTTCACAATTGACCTCTGCGTCATTGCTTCTCCCCACTGTGCCATCGTTCTTGTTTTTTGTTGGTGGGCATGAAGTTACTCCTTTCTTTTAGCATGGGAAGCTCTCTTATTGTAGTTGGAATGATTAACGATTCAATTGTGCTGTTTTCTGTATTTTTCATAGATTTTCTATTTAACCATGCTTAGCGCTTTGCGAGGTTTTGCTTAAGTAGTGTCTTCTTTAGGTAATTTTGAGGATGTCGATTGAAAGCCAACAATTCGTTATTCCCGTTATCCGGATGGCACTACCCTTTTTGCTAATTCTCTCCATTTTCGCAGTTTTCTCGTAAAACCTAATGCTTTTGAAAAGTAGTTAAAAGGCGATTGTTTAGCAAGGTAAAGTCGCTTTTGCCTTTTGTTCGCTTGCGAAGAGTAGACAACAATCCATTCACAGACTCGTGATAGAACGACAGGGCTTTTGTGCCTCAAATTCAACTGTCGTGTGTAAGTTGTGGTGAATCTGCCAGACCGCCTTCTTGCGTTGCTTCATTTGATTACTGCAAATTTTCTTTGTTCGTCTGTAATTTTACCTTTCTGAGAATATGCAAAAAAACGAGGCGTTTTATTTCTGCGATTTGGTTCGCCAAGCACTTTTAGCGTAGCCTTCTTTTTTCGTCTCTAAGCTTGCATCCAACTCATTAGTAGGTTCAAATTTTCTTTTTTTTTTTTCTTTTTAGCTTTTAACCTCCGAAATTAATTATTTTTTGGCGACTCAGACTTACTTTCCGTTGTGAATTCGTTTTTCTGTGCTACCTTTGCCTTGAGCCTATAATTGCTCGCTGTTCTCAAAGGAGGGATTTTTTGAGCAGATCTCATGCTTTTTATTTGTAATAGTTCCTTGTTTCATTCCCTGGGCGACTCCTTGATGTGTGCTGTTTTTTTCTCATAGTGATCCCTGCGATTTTCACTCCCATTTTTAACTTCGTCCTACGTCATAGACAGATTTAGCGTGTGCAGTATTTCTTACAACCTTTGAATCTAGCGTTTGTCTTCTTGTGGTAAGATGAGTGCTTGTGGTCTGCATTTCATTGGCGCAAGCCATTTGGAAATGTTTGGTCTCAATTGCAACCCAGCTGACGACGACGACGACCAGATCGATTGTGGAGAGGATGCTTTAACAGGTGTCGCACCTGAATGCATTGAGTAGTTGTGTCAGGCAGACACTGGGGATTGTGAAGTTTGCTTAACAAATAAAGGGTCTCAGGAATTACCACTGTGTGGGTGAGCTGAAGACCAACAATTTCAGGGTATCCACTGGCCGATGGACATCTATGCCCTTAAAGCGTCGAATTGATGACTAGATTGACGCCTCCTGCTGGTACGGGTATCCAAGATTGTCGATGCCTCCTTTCACAAGAAACTTTGCTTATCGCCGGGCTTCATTGTACACAGGCACTGGCACTGGCCTGTGCCATTCTTGATAAATGATGTCTATTCCTTGTATAGCGTGACCTATCTCTTCCTGCTTCGCGTGACACCTCTGCATTGTGAATGCCCATGGGGGCGTAAAACCAGTGCCCCTGTTTAGACCTTATTTCCTCCCTAGTCATAGAGGCTTTCCCAAATCCATGCTTGCTGTTTCCGATTCGCAGGTTCAAATGTCGATGGTATGTGGATTGAATGGTGACGAGAGGTTCGTTGCCCAAAGCGGATCATAAGTGCAATTTGTCGATGTGAAGTCTACGAAAACCACGCGTCAAGAGGGAAATGGGACACTGGAATGATCACCTCTGTCTTCTGGTAGCCCTTTGATGTTGAACAGCACAAACTCCCTGGATCTTGATTCCCCACTGTTCCTGATACCTACATCTCCCTATCCAAGCTGTGATGGTGTCTCCAGTGTTGTGTGTTCCTGTTCATTTTTATAACTAGCAATTTTAAAAATGTTACCCATTTGTATGTGTTTCTTCGCAAACAAGGGAACATGGGTGTTGAGTGATTTTGCGCAGGTGATGATAAATTTGCTTTTTGATCGACGTAGTCGAGGTGTGTGAGGTGAGGTGAGGTGGTCCACTGTGATATGCCAGAAGAATGTCCAGATTGTGGTGGAAGTGCGGCAGTCACATTTTGCTACGATTGAGTGATTAAATAAAAATGACTTTAGCGCACCACCTTTGTGTTGATTGGTGAGTGAGAACATAAAATATGCGTAATGGTTTAGGCTAGGTTTTGGCGAGTCTAAGTTGATTTAAATAATTGTAATTGCTAGGACAGATTGAGATGGCATGCTATCAAACGGCTAACGTGGTGACTTCAATTAGAACTGTTTTTATGTAATTACGGGTATTTTGGGCCAAAACTTCATTTGTGTCCACTTCCGTATGCCAAAGCATTTCGACGTAAGGGATCGCCACATTTTGTTGATGCTGCAACTGCAATGAATAAATTTTACTGAATTTGGACACACGCGCTTAATTAGTGATAGATTTTATTCGAATAATGTCTATGAATCTTAGTCATTTAGTCCTGCATGGGAAATGTAATACATCATCTACCGTTTAAGACCGGAAATAAATGCACTTGAGGTTCATAATTTCTGAGACACAATTTAACTGCAGATTGTGTATTTTGTTGGGCAACACAAGTCTTTAAGCTAATCAAGTCGCTCATCATTGTGAGATCATCAGCGGTGACTGCTTTCCACCTCTTTGGCAAATTGGGTCCTTTGATGCACTAAAATGTCGTGATTTTGGCAGGAGAGGCATGAATTTCACTGAAACGTGTCGCGTCTGACTGGAGCATAATTTGCTAATCATGAGTCCTCTACCTAGCGATTCAGGGTTAGAATTCTGCCTTTGGCGTCACTTCACATGTAACTCAGGTAAGAATAAATTACATTTTATGATTCTTTACCACGCTTGTCGTGCATAAACTAACAACAGCTATTTACTATGCATTGCTTTGCTTTTTATCCAAGACATTAGTCGTTAATTCGCAGTGAAATCGCTTCACACAAATAACTGTGGCACGCATATCTCTCAACTACGTTAAAATCTTAGTCAATTTAAGTTATTTAATAGCTTTAGGGCTGTAGCTAGAAGCCTTCAAACAGGGCGAAAAAAGAATTTATTTACGAAAAAGCTGGTCACCGCGTTCTACCGCCATCGAAGAGGTCAAAATGCTATCAGATTTGTACTGGTAGCCTTGATCAATGTAAGCATAAGGCATAAAATGTGTGAAAAAGTGCCAAATTAGCCCGTGTACTCTGTGCTCTAAGTATTTCTTACATTGGCCTTAAAGTTATTCAATTAAGGTCCCGACCGTTACCTTGTGTGGTGCCAAAGAAGTAGGTCTCCTCTGATACTATAACATTCGGTGCCATGCGGTTCCACCAAGAGCGTGCATTAACAAACAGCCAGGGCGAATAAATGTTACACTTCCGCGTAATTGGTTCGTCCCAATCTAACGTTAATTAGGATTAGGCCCCAAATGTTGGGTTACTTGCGTCTCAGCGAAGTACAGTTCGATTGTAAGGCATTTAACGCTTAGGAATGAGCACAATTTAATGCGTATGATTTTAATACGTAAACTAGGCTAGCTTAAGTACATAGCTGAGATCCACATCAGAGATCAAGGCACGCAGACTAGAAGTAGACCTGATGCTCTCTTGTCTACGCCTTTTTTCCTCATTGCCACTCCAACGCATCTTCGGTGAGTGTCACCCACCAATTGACTTTACTACATCTAATTGCTTTTTCCTTCCTGTAACTCTTTACCTCCGCTTATTTCAGACTGAACTGTACACGGCACATGAACCTGGCAAAATTCATATACCATGTGTAGAAAATTAGTCTCCTGCAAGACACAATACGTGTGAGTGTATAGAGTGCAGTAGGCGGCAAAGGAGACAGTCTCCGAAGATGCGTTGGGGTAGGACATGAGAAAGGAGGCGCAGACAAGAGAGTCTTTGCCATTTCAAGTGTCCTTTGACCTCAACTCACATGGCATGCAGTTGTATCGAGTTTATTAAGCAGGCCAAATTAAAATGCTAAGGCGGACTTGAATTTAATGCATAAGACGTCTGTAAGGATGGGGTATGCTCGATAGATGAGAGTTTAACGACCCGCCCCTAGCTATTGCTATTGAGCTAACAAAGGGGCATTTCTGATGCGTACTCCTACTTCTGTGCTTGGAATAATTGTTGTTTTGCATTCGGAACGGCAATTGTGGTCTAGGCGTTTTTTTCGGCAGAAGTTAGTTAACACGAATTTTTTAGTTGAATGAGACAAGGAATGACTGAGGTAGATGCGAAGAGATGAGAAGTTGCTGGAATGGAAGGAGTGAGAGTGGAGATGGACAGAAGAGGGTTGGAAATAGTCGATGCGGGATGACTATCCACATTGCTGTGGCGTAGACTTCTTTACTGCTTTCTATATTTCTACCATCTATTCCTGAACTGATTCAATCGCTTACTCATCTGAACACGTGTCTAGGTAAAATTTGAAGATTTCGTCCCAATGACACGTGAACTGCCTAGTCATAGCTCCCTTTCCATGTAATTATGCTAGATATCGAATGTGAAAATAGTGAATTAACGCGTGCAAGTGAATTCCGGGAGCAGAAGGTAGCACTAGTAGAGGAAGGGATGTTAGCACTAAAGATCACCCCTAATTTTAATAATTTCCATCTGTTTTCGCCCTTTCGACGTCTCTTTTAACAGAAGAAATGAAAGGCTTGGAGTGATGAGGAGATGGAGGGGGTAGCGATGGAACTAAGGGATACAAATACGGCTGGGGGCTTGAATGAAACGAGGCAGGAGAGAGACACCGATGAATAACTGAATGTCAAGAACGGCAGCGCGGCAAAGCAAGATGAATAAATGTAGGCGTGCAACACGTAGAACAGCATGTCTGACGGTTTGTCGTGTGGTGAACCAATTTAAACCTGACACGTGCAAATCGATTGCAACACGTGCCGTGTGGTGTCGCCCAGTGCCGTCTAGGTGTGGACTTTGGACAGAACTACTAGGAAGTGGTTTTGAGGGAGCTGGCGCCACTCACTTCTGTGCTTTCGTGGCTTGACCGATTTATGTGCATTTTAGTGCATGCAAAGGAGGAGAAAGAAAATGAGAAGAACCACCGGTACTAATGTGCTTTGACTTAAATGCGCTGCCTCGTTGTGACTGCTTGCCCTCGGCTTTCCTTGAGAGGATGCCTGTTATGCATTGGCAACTCACCCCTTGTGGTTACTAGGGCTCGAGCGAAGGTACGTTTCTGCCGATCAATCCAATTTCATGCAAAGACTAGTTGTTGTCTTGCACCAGGGAGTACAATGGTGGCGAGCAAACATCACCAACCTGGGCGAAACAACGAGGCGGAAGCGGGAGGTTTACGGAGGGTAAGTAGAGGAAAGGATGAGAAAGTTCAAAATGGGATGTCTTTGCACGGTGCTTGGGCACTGAATTTCTTATTTTTTTTCTGCATGTTCTTAAATATCGCCATTGGCCTACTTTCCTAGCCATTTATTTAAGTGGGGCATACAGAAATCAATTTTGTGGAAGGAATATAAGTTTCTATTAAACGCCACACTCGAAGACGCTACCCATATTTCTACACCGATTAGTGAAACACACTAGGATACTAGTCGTGACGAAAATAGGGATTGGGAGAATGAAGGAAAGATAAAGCAGGGGAGGAGGAGAAGCTAATGACACAAGTTATCTATAATTTTTATGCTCTTAATCTCTTCTGGTTCTTTGATGTTAAAACGGTAAAGTGTGCGCTTGGAGGTATCAGAGAGATTGAGGTGGAAGCGGTGGCGGTGGAAGCTGAGAAGCAGACCAAAGGTGAGTAGCTGACAAAGGAGTACTGAAGCACTGACGAAGAATTGGGCGGTGGAAACAACGACAACTTGGGAAGCAAGATAAATAGTGGAAGGCGAGAGAACGCCGTGTGATTTATTGTTTTTTTCTTCACTCGATCGGTGGTTCGTAGTGTCTGGTGGTTTCTTGGAAGCAAATGCCATTTGCCTTTGTGCTTCTTCACTTCAGCTGACACTCGTGCATCATTGCGCGTGTAACGCAGGCGGAAGACAATGCAAAGGACTATTGATACTTGTGTGCCTTAAAATACTTCTCGTTATCTCGATTGCCAAACCTTGATTTCCTTCCCAGCATGGCGATTAGATAAGAGTGTGATGAAGAAGCAACTTGAAAAGTAGCATTCTCATGATGGAAGCACTACTCATTAAGTTGTATTTCTCCATTTTTGGCAGCACAAGAATCGGATGTTGGAGTGCTAAGAACTCGCAGCAACAAATAACAGTGATGACGAAACACCCGCTAACACTTACATCAATTAGGGGAATTGCGAAGGCTCGCCAAGTAAGTGTCGCCCACATGGGATAATTGAAAAGCTATGCTTTCAAGTATATCAGAATTACCTTTTCTTTTATTGCATGGACCATAGAGTTGCGCGATGCATTTCCGATTGCTTGCTAACTGAGTTACTGACTTGTGATGAGAAGCAGTTTTGCATTGCAGTGTTGGGTGGTCAGAACCACAAATCATTTGGCCATTGCCTCAATAGTCTGCGCTTCATATTTTTTCCAATTGCGAACAAAGGCGTTCCCTACAAGTCCCTCCAGAAGACCAAACTTTTGCCGCTGCAGTACATCTGATTGGTAACATTTGAAGAAATAGTGAAAGCCTGATGCATGGCAGCGCAAGACCTCTTCCGGCAAAATAACCATCTTTTAGCCTTTGCGTTTAAATGAGATCTAGAACCGCCTTAGTTCTTTCATCCATTATCCTTCACATCCTTTGATACGATGTTCTTCATCACCTCATGTCGTGTGATGATAGCGTGGGTTGAATAGGCATGGAGATCTGAGAACTCGAAGTTTGATGGAAATGATGGTAATGGATTTCGAGTTGCTTGCTCTAAGAGCGCAAGCAATTTAGCAATGGTATGCCTTCTCTAAGTGCATTGGTGAACCTATGTAGATTATTTTTGCAGACTGTAGAGAATCACTAAGAATGACACCATTCTAAGGCACAAATTCGGGTGTAGAGGTGTGCAAACTGTTGCCTACTGGGATCGAATAACACGCAATTTGGCATTTTGGGCATTTGTCAAGTCTTCATTCATCACAGATTGGCATTTGCTTTAAGCAACAAAATTTTACGTAAAAAGATCTTCGGTTCTACTTGCATTGAAAATGGTTATCTTCTGTTTTACTTAATTGTGCCTTAATAAAAGGCTATTTATCGGAATGGACCACTTTTGCTAATCGGCTACGCATTGTACTTGCCCTGACTTCTACGTAAAGCAAAGCAGAACAGCCCTTCACTTTATATCTTTGTAGCAATAATATTTTCAACTGGATTTACACTTTTGGACAAGATCCCAAGTCAGAAGGCAGTGATTAGTCGATTTCCGCCAGACCATTAATTTTACAACCATGCCGATCCCTACTGCGTCCAATCAGCGCAACGCAACGAGCGCATACTTGGCTCATTTAAGCCAATCGCCATCGAAGATGTAGTGGGCAATAACGCAGCATTGTGCGTGTTTTGGGCATCTTTGAATTTTGCAAAACCCTTGCCTAACAATTTTCCCAAGCGTGTGCATTTGCAAAGTTCTCCACAATTAACTCGTATTATGAATATCGCCTTTTGATAAGGCTCTGCAAAACTGTCAGAAATAACGAGCTCATGGGCTCAATTTCGTGTGCAAAATCCCTTTTAGTTGATCCCTGACTTATTTGCTTTTTTTAAAAAATACACATGAACTATAAATGAATTTCTATCTAATGAGTACGGAAATTCTTCTTTAGCTAGATTAACGCCGTTGCCTTGGCAACAAACTGGTTAAAAAAATGAGGCAATCCTAGTTTCGAAGTCGTCCATATGATGCATTGCTTAGGTCAGGTTTCCGAATCAAGCAATTAAGCTTCTGTCTGTGCGTTCTCAATTGTTAATCCAAACAAACTTTGAAGTGCGTAAATCACATCTCCAGTGAGTGACGGAACAAATAGGTGGCAATGGGAATTTGTTTCAATGCACTTTTCTAATGATTAGCCGTCAGCACATGCCAATCAAGCGACTGAGTGAAGATCATTGACCTCTAAAAGTAAACCGCCTTCCACTCTCTGTAACTTCAATTCACTTGGACAACACCTAACCAGTAAAAGGCATCCACTCTGCTCACCCCTGAAGCATACAATGCAGAGGTGGAAGATAAAATCGCTAAACTCATTACACGCATGTATAAATGTTCTCAAGACAGTTTTTGATGTCAACCTGACCGCACCTCCTCCGTATTCCGTCAGCTGTGAAAGTTGGTACTACGATGAGGGAAGAGAAAATAAAGATGCTAACACTTGGGTATTGCAATATCGTCTCTGAAATGAGGGATGTAGCAGAAACAACGTCTGTGGCTTAGACCTTCAATGCCATTCCTCCGAGTTGGTGATGTCTGTGCGGTGGGGGAACTCGGACAGAGGTGACTGAGACCAGGCCATTTGTAAGCCATTCACTTACGGTCGACTTCGAAAATCATTAACTTCTCCTGCAACAGTGCGTTTCATTGTACCATCTCCTCGCCTTGTGGAAGTAAATGCAACCATTTCTCCTCTTGCGTTTTGTAGACTGATCAGTCTTTAGTTAGGCGTCTCAACTTTGATCCACTAATGATAAAACACGGTGCTTCAGCTAATAATAAGTGCCAACGACGTTTTTCTCATTGACAAAATCCATGCAACTTGTTGCCGCCCAAACCTCGATGTCACTGACCTGCATAGACTATGCTGGTATGAGATTAAAACAGAAGAGGGATTCTCACCAGATGCTCGACATTTAAGTCTTTCGCACTATAAGATGACTCGACTGATTCTGCTAAGCGATTTTACTGAAAAAAGTGTAGAGCCTTCTGTTTCCCCTTAACAGTGCCACAATTTATCAGATTACGCAACTTTAGAATTTTAAATTTGGAAATTCGACGTAAACAGAATCTGCACTGCTTAGAAGGTGTGTCAGCAATTATCGTAACTTGGTGATGTGCACACGTGTCTGCTGGATGCTAATGAGGTCACCAGCCAGACAGGAGACAAATGATAGACTTCTGAGAGGGCGGCATGACATACAAATGCAAAGAGTGCGCGAAGAAGGCACGGCCATTCTGTAGTTGTCCTGTGGGTATTTCGCGAGGACCACCTGAGAAGGAATCTGCATGGAGCTCAATCCCGATCAAAAGGGGAGAGGAGGGGAAAACAGGCACGTGAGCGAGAACACCATTGTCCAGGATGTTTGAAGATCAGCAATCAAGTGCAACTTTCGAAAAGTTGGGAAGAAAAGCGTTTTGAGTTTGCAGGCATCTGAAAAACTGATCTTTAGGTAAGGCGTGCTAGCCGTGATCATGTCAACATTTAGACTCATCAATTTCCGCTTTACTGAAAGGGTTCTGGAGGCGTCTTCGAACGTAAGACACTTTACAGATGTTAGCTAAACTATTGCTTAGGCAAATCTGTTCCTTGACGGTAAAATGAGCCAAAAATTTCGGATCAGGCCGCTCGCTGATGCTCCAGTTAGAGGGATTGAGACATCCAACATCGTGTATGACAGAAGAATTACATCTTTAGTTATCTCATTGCAGACATTAAGGCATGAATGAGCACTTGACACAAATAAATGCAATGATAGCATCTACTTACATGCAGATACACATGTTCTTATTTCACTTGTTTTGTTTGTACAAATGCACCAATGCGGAATGCCCATTCGTATCCAGAGGAGGGACAAATCGCATGCTTAACAATTAGCCGCATCAGCTTTGTCACCAATCATGCAACAGCAAGTGGAACAAGCAACACCTTCTACCTCACAAAAGGCGGAAGAGACGGTCTCTGCTCTGGCTAAGCCTCCAGTACGTTTAAGATTCGCTTCCCTTTATGTTTTCGCTACAGAACAGCCACGAAAGCAAACAAACCCAGCTAAATCCTTCGCCACTAAAATAGCTAAAAATTGATGAGGCTGCTTAAAATAAATAGGATATCTTAGGGGAATGCCTATACATCCCACACGCATTCCGAAATCGACCAACTCTCCGAAGTCTGTACAACAGCAGACATCCTGCATTGACTTGTCTTTGTCTCCAAAACTCAGTGGAGGCTCAGGCCAACCTAAAACTACCACTACGAGGCCGAACTTCCTAACGCCAAACCCACTCCTATTTGACACCTCATCAGAGCTAAGTCAGCAGCTGCTACGGCCACAGGTGTAGCAACCGTTCTCACCACCAAGCACGTGTCAACAACTTCCGGCAAACTTCTCCTCAATTATAAAATACTTCCATTTCCAGCAACTTGCTACCGTCGTATCTATGCCTGATTCAGCAAGCTTCTTTACACTACCAACCGCAGAACAAGCACAGAAGTAGGAGTACGCATCAGAAATGCCCCTTTGTTAGCTCAATAGCAATAGCTAGGGGCGGGTCGTTAAACTCTCATCTATCGAGCATACCCCATCCTTACAGACGTCTTATGCATTAAATTCAAGTCCGCCTTAGCATTTTAATTTGGCCTGCTTAATAAACTCGATACAACTGCATGCCATGTGAGTTGAGGTCAAAAGACACTTGAAATGGCAAAGACTCTCTTGTCTGCGCCTCCTTTCTCATGTCCTACTCCAACGCATCTTCGGAGACCATCTCCTTTGCCGCCTACTGCACTCTATACACTCACACGTATTGCGTCCTGCAGGAGACAAATTTTCTACACATAGTATATGATTTTTGACAGGTTCATGTGCCGTGTACACTTCAGTATGAAATAAGCGGAGGTAAAGGGATACAGGAAGGAAAAAGCAATTAGATGTAGTAAAGCCAATTGGTGGAAAGCTGGTCGAATGCTAGCGAAGTGTAGAGTTGAGATAGAATGGCCAAAGAACTAGCCATCGAATAGACGACAAAAAGAGATTTTATTGCGCCCAGGGCGAAAATGTCGATTTGACCTAGCTGCTTTTGTAAGATATCAACTCAAGCGACTACCTAAGCGACGGAATTAAAGGTAAACGATGCGGTATACACGAACTTAGGCAAACAGACAAAGGCGTAGATACATGGAGAAAATAAGGAGGGCGGTCTAGAGTGGAAAACCAGGCAAAGGAATTCTTTACAATAAGAATATAAGGAGTGGACAGTGAGGTGAGCAGGTAGAGATTCGAGCAGCTTACAAATTACAAAGTAAGAAGCTGGAGCAACGAGCCCACCTTTGCTCCTCAAAGGCTAAGTGAAGGCGCAGAAGTAGGAGATGGAATTGAGGCGAAGTAGTGTGGTACAAAATAAAGCGACAGAAAGAAAGACAAAAATGGAGATTTGATGGTAATCTTGGGCAGAGCGTGATTGATTCAGGTCCAGTCTAACTCGTGCAAGTCTGATCTAAACGAAAATCTGCGCATTATTTACTCATATCGCAATCAAGATTGGGACTAGTGGAGAGATGAAAGGGAACCTACAAAGAGGGCACCGGCAGATGGTGAGGTAGGAAGGGAAGGTGAGAGAAGCTCAAAGGAGGCAGAGGAGCGAGATATTCTAGTACAATAAAGTGGAAAATAAGGTAAGAAGCTGAATTGTAGGAATTGTTTGCTCCTCTTTTCGGTATGTACTTTATGCGAGGAG
>JADWOT020001807.1:0-55649 GCA_036345935.2 Taenia hydatigena
GATTTGCATTTGCTCAAATCGCACTTGCCGAATGTGCTAGAGGCACACTGTTCGAGAGTGGGGAACAACTAGGCAATCTGTTCAAGACTACACCTGCTGCATCCACCAACACCAACGCTACAGGTATGAGTGATTCCGCCGGCGTGGATTGTTTGTCACGTCTCGCATACTGTATCGGTTACAAAAGAAACAACAGTGAAGGCCTTTAAAGACGAAAATTAGCGACAGTCCGCCTTGAAAAGCGTTGTTCATCAAAGCGGCTGAGGTGCAAAACACGACAAAGCACCCAACGAATTGGAACCCACTCCTATCTGAACGATGTACGAAGCAATAACGAAGATCGCTTTTCAATTTGGTGTTCTTTAGCAGCCCCCGCAGCGCTCCACAAAGGAGGCACTTCTGCCTACCCCGGGTCCCACACCATCTGCGGCACCAGGTAAAGCTAAATTTTGGCAGCAATTTCCTTTGCTAACAAATTGAACCGTTCTAGCTGAAATCATGACAGTCAAAATAAATAGTGGAATCGCAACACCGCCAGACAGTATTTCAAAACAAAATCATTCACCGTTGAGGTAGCGAATAAATAAATCAAGCAAAATGAAACCGCAGAGAGGGCACTGCAGCTCCTTGACTGCGAGGCTCACCAACGTCGAAAGGCAGGTTCGCCATCTCCTCCATGCACTGCCGCTTGAACTGCAGAGCCCTATTCGACGGCCGCATTTGTTGCGTGGCCGAACAGGTAACATAAAATCCTGCTGACAAAGGGAACAAATTGTCTCCGCCTATCGTGAGAGTTATCGCCAGTTTCATTTCACACGTCACCACTTTTGCCTCCCTTTGGTGTTTGCTGACCGACAGTCAATAGCTGTGATAGATGCCTTCGGGGCGTTGTGGTACTACTCTCCTCTTACCACAGATTTTCCACTTTAATACAAAGGAAGAAATAAAGTAGAGAAACCACAGGGGAAAAAGCGATCAACCTCACCGGCATGATCTGGAATATCCGCGTCCAAGACGGCAACACCGCATCAGTGTACTGTTTAATTCCTTTTAGAAAAAGCATGATCAGTACGTTTCGCTTTAAGCACTTGGACGTGACAGCCAAGAAGGGGAACTGCCTCGTTTACACTAAATTTCGTGAATGACTACATAACTTTCGTGAGTGTGCACACTTTGCAATGACAATGGCGCCATTTTCACACATTGCACACGCATTCCTCAATCATTTTAGCAGAATTGGCTTGTTTGTTGGGCGAATTCACCGTGGATCGTGGGCCATAACTAAATGGGGTCCCAGACTTAAATGACCGCCTGCACTACCTTTAACCAGCATATATCCACGCGCTTAAGGATGCATCATTTACACTGGAAATGACATTGTCGCCATTTACTGAACCCCTTCACTCTCAATCATTTGGAAAGATGAGGTCATGGGCGAATGAAATCACAGACTTACTTAATTGCTTGAACTGGTACCACGCACTGCACGTCAGGCTGAAGACCAAACGCTAGTAACTAAAGAGGGTACCACATTGCCGATGTTTGTCGTTGTGCAATTATTGTTGTCGAGAGTAGGTAGACCACTTCCTTGTCATTCGATGGCTGGACTGAGCGCCGGAATGGAGGACATATCCCCTTGTCAGTGGCCACCTACTCATTGATATCGTGGTACCCCACTTGGGGGTGACAAATAATTGCTGCGTTGCACGCCGACGCCATGCAATGCACACAGCAGGACCACCTGAATCTTTCATCCTGTAAACACAAAGCATCGGCATTCGCCGAATCCCGCACCTCAGCTAAAGTGCACAATTTATGTCCAGAGGGGCAGAGGTCATGTAAAGGAGGGTATAGGCAACATGAAGCACCACATTTATTCTTGTTCCTCAAATGATGCCACTTGCATCATCAACAAAAAACGTAATAATCTCTTACCTCAAAGTAGTTTAGTGCATGGAAGTAGGCACTAGTGAAGTTTCGGGCAGCCCGATGACTCAAAATTGCCACGGTTACGTGAAAACAGTTCTGATTCAAGTCACTGAACTTGTCCTTTAATTACACGCCATCATAGCCTATTCCAATAATTCCGACTTATTATTAAAATCAGCTCAGAATCACCAAAATTTAGCTTGAACCATTGTGCATAGTTTATGTACTCACTCACCTCTCAGCACAAAAGTGGTGCGCTAAACAACTATTTTCATTTAATAATTCCCTCACAGCAAAATTTAGCTGCTGCACTTCCACCACCATCTTGAGACTTTTCTAACATAGCACTGAGCTACAGGAGAACAGAAGATGCGCTAAGAGGCTTTAAGCACGGCCACAAGACAAGTCTCTGGATTGAGATAAGTTACTTCTTTGCCTCTCCACCAAAGGGACACTCAAACACCCATGCCACAGATGACGACGTCTCACCAGAAACGTAACGGTGGACCACCTCATTCCACACACCTCAGCCACGTTAATCAAAAAGCAAACTTATTATCACCTGCGCAAGCACGTTCAATCCTCACATTGCTCTGTTTGCAAAGAAACACGAACAAAGGAGTAACATTTTTAAATTTACCAATTATGGGAAATTTACAGGAACATACAACACAGTCGAGAAATCATCACGGCTTGGAGAGGGAGATGTAGGCATCAGGAACGGCGAGGATTCAGGATTTACAAAGATTTGTTCCGTCTCACCTTAAAGTGCAGCCAAAAGACACAATTAATCCCTCTAGTGTCCCCCTTCCCTCTTGACGCATGCTCTTCATGGACCCCGCGGTGGTATCGATGTTTCCACACCGACTAAATCCACTCATAACCCGCTTTGGATAGCGGACCTCTCGTCTGCATTCAATTTGCCCAACGTCGCCACTTGAACCTGCTAAACGAAAACAGCAAGCATTGGTTGAGATCAGCCTCGTCCAATATGAAGGAAATAAGGTCTAAACAGAGGTGCCGGTTTTATATCCGCATGAACAATTATGATGCAACGGTACCACGCGAAGTGGTGAGCGATGGCTCACGTTAAACACGATATGGACATCATTTATCAAGAATGACACAGACCAGCGACAGTGCCTGTGTGCAGAAAAGTGCGGTGACGAGCCAAGTATCTTGTGAAAGTGGGCGTTTACAATCGCCAATTTATTCAGAAATTGGACGATTAAGCGGTGCAGATGCCTGTCAATCAGTGGCGACCCCGCAAATGTTGGTTTCCAGCCCACTCGCACAGTGACAATTCCTGAGACCCTTCATCTGTTCGGTTAACCTCTCGATGCCCAGCGTCTACTTCGTACAACTGCTCAATGCCTTCAGGTGCGCCTGCAGTTAAAACATCCTCTCCCCTCTTGTGCCCGACTAAAAAGAAAGTCACAATCAGGATGTGTAAAAGACCGAAGCGATGCGATAGGCATGGAACTGTCCTTCCTGTACGACACGCTACACGCGTGCTGTGGCCTGGACGTCGTCAGCTAGATTCTAGCTAAGACCAAACATTGCCAAACGGTTTGCACTAATGAAACGCCGACCAAAACCGCTCGTCCTACTGCTCCAGACAGACAAACGCTGGCGACAGTGGGACCGATTCATAGGTTGTGAAAAAATACTACGCATACCAAATCGGTCTATGGCCCAAGAGGCCATCCCCTTTCAAAACGAAGTTGTAGGTAGGAGTAAAAAATCGCAAATAAAGCGTAGAGGATCCACTTATCAATCCCTCCACCTTAAGAATGGCAAGCACTTAGGGGCCCGAGGCAGAGATGACACAAAAAAAGGGATTCACAACGGAAAACGAGGCTAGATCGATGAAAATTGCTTAACTTTGGATGTCAAAGCTAAAAAGAGATCAAAACCTTGAACCCACAAGCTTGGAGACAAGGAAAACAAAGGCACATCAAAATTGCTTGCCTATCGAAATAACCAAAACAAAATGGTTGCCATTTTACTGCATATCTTCAGAAAGGTACAATTTCCCACGAACGAAGAAAAGCTTTTAGGGATCAACGGAAGCAATTCAAAAAGGTGACCCAGAATAATAATTGCAAAATTACATTTCGAGAAAAGAAATTAACCTACTTAGCTTTGCACGTAATAGCTGAATTCGAGACGGAAAACCCCAGCGTTCTACCACGAGTCTGTGAGTGGATTAACGTCTACACTTTACAAGATAACAAAAAGCAAAAGAGACCTCAGCTTGTCAAGTGATCGCCTTTAATCTTTTTTCAAAAGCATTGGCAGGGATGAATAAAATCAGCAAAAAATGACGCCATAAGGAAGACGTGGTCAACAGAATAACAGGAGCTCGTTGACACTCCGTTAAAAAACGAAATTGGCCCTCAGTTATGAAAAAGGGGGACGAACACCTGTGAACTTTCAATCACCCCCCTCAAAAATACTTTAAAATTACACTACTTATTGGAAATCTAGCAAAATCCTAAGCATAGGCAATTGAATCGTTAATCATTCCAACGACCATAAGAGAGCATCCCATGCTAAAAGGAGGGAATAACTTTGTGCCTGCCGACAGCAGAAAACAGAAACCATGGCAGAGTGGGAGGAAGCAGTAACACAGAGGTCAATTGTAAAACACTACGCACCAAGCACTCGATGACGCGACTCCTGTGATAGACACTGACCGATATACAGACACCCTGATGATTGATGCGGCTCTAAGCCACAGCACTTGGCACCTGCTTCTCCCTTACCTTCAATCGGTACAAAGACTAGCGAACCGAGTAATCTTAGTGGCTTCCCATTCGTCTGACCAAATCGCTTTCTCTTAACATCTTAGCCATCCAAACTTATTCATTTTCAAATATATTCATGCTTTCTGCGAACACTGCAGGCAGGTCTGTCTCAACCGGTCTCATATATCCACCGCAGGCTGCCCAAATTGACCTCTACACGTTCCGCGGGTCGAGAACGGACAGGCGAAGAGATCGATAGTTGAGAAACTGGACAGATAGGTTGGCATAAAGGGATTTACGGAGTGACTGGAAGGTCTTTAGGCAGCCAACACCAGCTTTGTCGGTTCACCTAGCCTTTATCTCTATATCTCTACCAACCGACCAACCAGGTAAATAAACATGAACAGAGGTGCGATTCAATAACGGAATAAATCTAGCATTTCGCGAAGAAATCCTCCCAAAACAACACCATTATTAGGTATGATAGTGGAAAAGGATGCCGCGAATAGATAGAGAAGCGGAAACACGACATTACTTGCGACCATTGTCGTATCCAGGTTCGCATCACTGCAGGACGCACCACAAAATAAGTAGCGTACCGCAAATAAACTCGTGCGGCAGACACAAAGCAAACTAATGTCAAGGCACCAGGAACCAGATACTTGCGCCTATTACCCCTGGCATGTCTATGTCGGTGGCGTCTCCCCTCCTCCCCCCAAACTACCTAGTGCACCACCAGCTCCACCGCATCGGACACAAGCATGACATCACTCAGTCAATTAAAGCCATGTGCAATAGATCAGTCATGTGTGTGCGTGTGCTTTAAACGATAGAATAAGTACCTTGCGTTAATAGGACAGCTGGACATGGCGAATCATTCAATTCCTTTCCACTGTGAGCAACTTCCATCTTAACCGTTGTTGGCAGCAATAATGCGATCAAAATGAAGCAATGCCCCCCAGAAACACGCGTCACGAGAGCGTCAGGAACGGTGTTACTTTTGGCATCTCCGACAATTAGATGTTCCGACGCAGGCAAAGTGATTATAGCCCGACCACTCGCATCAGACAGGACTGCACAAGCGTTCAAACGCCACATCTCATACCACTGGAATGAAGCTGATCAAGAAAACCAGGCAAATAGATCCATATACAGCGAAATGATCAGATCTCCTCACCTTCGCCTGGCTACCTACTCAGACTTCCAGCAGCAAATTAACCCAAGCAACAGATAAGTGAAAAGCGCGTGAGTAAAGAAACAGATGAAGCTTAACGTTTGCTAGTACACATTTGTCTGTCTTGAGGGACTTCCACCGATCATTAGCCGTCAAAAAAATAGTAACCTGGCTAACCTAAGGGAGACGTCAACCCTGCACTTTCGCCTGTCTCCGCGACCCTTCAGCCAACTATTAGCACCAAGGCAAAAACAACTAAGGCCAAGGCTAATCACCACTACGACTAAGACGAGGTCAGCGAAGACCACTCCAAAACCACTACATTGTTACAGCAGAAGGAGAGAACAAACTGAGGCAATCAGTGGGTTGCCTTCCAAGTCATCTTCGTGACAATACATTTCCAATAAGCACTTCATTCATAAGTATTTCGAAAACAGGCATCCCGAGATGCCTCTTTTGAAAGTAGTAAACATGCACAGTCCGGTGGTTTTCACAAGGAACACTAATCAAGCAGATTCAAATAACAACAGCAGAAGAAGCCTACGAATTCGCCTAAAATTCAGAAAAACGAGCGCGCCCAAAAATACGCATTCACCTACAAAATGATTCTCCTCAAATCCGCTCAACAATGGAAATGAGTAGAGCGGCAACATGCTTTCTAACCACAAGTAGATTGATTAGAATCTACTCACTTCATACAACTGTGCGTAGTGTCTATGCTACTGTTCCGAATGTGGAAGAACACCTATTTGGATCCGATAGCTACAGTCCATTGCAGATGCCCACACGTGCAACGAAGCAAACTGCCGTATCCTGCCCATCAGCATCCAGTACATTCAATCCGGTAACTACGGATTTAACATACCTTGTAATACACACAAGCAACTTTTCACCGTCAAAATTCTCAAAAAGCACATGCATATTCATTGAAACGCGCTAAACGCAACCTCCCCCGGCCAGATTAGAGTGAAAAAGTCGAGTGACAGACGAAAGTACGCAATTTACCCTTCTAAACGGAAAGCGAAAACGAGATGCTCACAGTGAACAAATTCAGCCAGTGGCATGACCAGATGTCAATGCGCACAAAAGCTAGAATTAACAATATTTAAAATATGCCACGGCTGGGTGAAAGCATTTGGACAATTGGCGGCAGTAAACAAGCGGAACACGTGGAAAATGAGAAAATACGACACAGTTTGTCCTAAACCAGCATCAGAATCCCAACAAGCAGACGGTGACTATGGCCGATGCAAAACACAACATCCTGCACTCAGGTCTCACACCTCATCAAAGCGCATAAACAGCAAATGGCATGTATAAATAGGGGCTCATCAAATGTACATAATGCGCATTTGTACGCACATATCAATCGGCGAGTCACTTCCTCCGTACATCCGCGCTACAAGACAGGGGCTATGACACGGCGCCGCTTGCACCCTACTTTGTGGTAGATTTCCAGCAGCTTCGGCAAAATCTCATCAGCGAGCACTGAATGCCAAAACACCCTTCAGTGGCAGCACGGCTCCAACGAAGCACCTATTCTTTGCAGACTCGGAAGAAACATAGCTGATGTGCTGCTTCATTTGTTCAGTCGTCCCCGCTTTGCGCGGTAAAGTTCGATGTTTGCATCCACCCATCACCTGCGTCACCAAATACTCCATCCAAGGAACATCCTCAAATCTGCAGGAACAAACTAAGACTTAAAGAAACGATGCCAATCAGGGCGGCGGACTGACATGCTGTGCGACGATGGGGTGGTCTGCACGTTGATGCCTCAGTCGCAGCAGCGTCTTGACGACTTTGGCCTAGGCTTGTTCCGATCGCGTCTACTGAGGTCACAAAAGACGACATTCAGTTCGTCGGTGGAAAAGAAAATGCTCAAGCACCCCTTCAGGGAAACTGCAGCTATATTGTCATTAAAAAAAAAACAAACCGGTAACAAGTTGACGTAAGAACCTCAAATTCTCGCTTACAGTGTTGCAAAGCAGAACATGGACGCGAGTAGACATTGCAGTTGGAAAAGAAAACGTCCTAGCAGTCACACTATAAGGCCTCCGCGTTTACACTAGCGTGTAGACGTACAAGGAAAGTCAATTGAAATTCAGAGAACGCAATGACAACTAAGAAACTAAAACTAACGCATCTTGTACTACACAAAAATGTGAAAGGACCTATGAATGAATGATGCAAGCACGTTTCCACCCAAAAATGAGAAGGCACGTCGAATCCATTGCAGCACAGAGAAGACGGCAACAACACAGTATATGCAATCCAACCTTACCTGGGGGACGCGTGAAGCGATATCTAAGGCGAGATTCTCATCCGTTGCCGTCTCATAATGCGTTCAATCTTTACGAAACAAAAATTCTGGCGTCAACTTTAGTGTTTAACCTAGTAAATGCACAGATTAGGCAAATGTGCAATAAAACATGTAATGAATACTTATGAGTAGAAACAAGGAGTACGTGCCAAGCACCTGGTGAAGGTAAATCCCTTTTCAACAGAATTACGACTCATTAATCAAGGTCCACAGGCATTAAGAAGCAAACTAATAAGGAATTGCCTAAACAATCTTAAAAAAATTACCTAAAGTATTGCAGAGATAACAATGGACGTGATTAGACCTTGCAGCTGGAAAAAAAACGGCTTAACTTTCACGTTGTGAAACCCTGGATTATACTCCAGCAAATAGGCGCACGAAGGGAGCCAATAAATATTAATATCACCTAATAACACATAACAAATTGAAACTAACAAAGGAGCGCCAAACGCTTACCAGCTTTCCAACTTGTTCGAGCAAATTAATCTTCATTAAACGAAAATAATGGCCACCAAAACGAACACCGCCCGCGTACTTCGCGCACTGATCCAGCTAATCAGCATAGCGCTGTCCGATAAAACAAAGACTTATGATTTTTGGGCATTTTAGACAACTTAGATATTATCTTGATCGCTTATTTTTTCGTTTTAGTCATTGAATTTAAAAGTTAAAACCGCACACAAAAAATCATTTGGAAGGTAAGAAAACTGGCAAAATACCCAGACGTAAAAAACGCGTTAAAATAACATTGTAAGAGCCTTAAAATTATATCATTGCCATTTAACTAGCAACTTAGCATTTGTTTTGACGTTTTGTCAGTAAGTGTTTACCATTATCAAGTTGTTGTGGTACTTGGGTACATTGAGGAGACTGAGATCAGACCGCGCTTTTTATAAACCACGGCATTTTTAAACGGTGACACAGCTAATGAGGGATGCTGAAAACTGCTACCAAATCAGGTGACTGTGAAATGCACCAAAAGATGGAAAAAAAGAAAGAGGAGAAGGAGGAGGAAGAGGAGGTATGCATTCAGTCAGCAGGAATTAGTATCCGCATCGTTTCCTTGGTGGTCGGCGACTACGACGACGACGCGCTAGACAGTGCCTGGTCTTTGGAAGTGGAAGTAAAGGCCTGTGGGGAAGAAGACGGAGGTAGGCTGCACATCTTTATTAGGCCCAAGAGTTAAAGCGGGATGAGTTGCCACTAACTGTGCAGAGCTCGCTAACTGAGAAACATTGCATGTGGAGGAATTTGTGAAATTTCCTTTAAAGACATTCTTGTAGGCGTAGTGTGGTTTGCGATTCGCGGCATTCCCTTCCCTCTCCATCACAATAAGTGCGGTAGTGTTAACTTCTCAACACACTGCGCCAGCACGTGTGCTTACACTCTTACCTCATTGAAGAAGCACTGCTTCCTCTTGTGAGTTATTTTGCTCCTCATTACTTTAGAGATGAGTTGGATGAAAATGCATGCAGAGATACATGCTTTCTTGAAGTACCATCAGCACAGCCCAATACAAGAAGGTATGGCTTTAGCTTATGAGCAGCGTGTGCTCCAACAGCACAGTCTTAGCAGTGGTAACTAGTAGTGTACATGCTTTTCTAGTGTGTCACCAAAAAGGTTTGAGGAGGAAGGGAAGGCGAGCGATTGCTGTCGCAACTCCACTAACTCACACGATGTCTACCTGCTCGCAATCTCTTCCACTGCACTGTTTTGGAGGCGGAATGCTTTTGCTAATGAATTGACGCTCGGTAGGAGTTGCACGTCGAGATAGATGTTTGATCGGACATTGGCTGGCTTAGCAGGGGAGGTTGCAGACAGACTGAGGCCGCAAATAACGAAAGAAGAGGAAGAGGAGGAAAGAGGTATCTATCTACAATTGTTTCGTCAATAAAAGCACTCTGTCACATGATCAACAAGATGACGATGTTAATCGATAAGAAGATGTCGTAAGAAACGCGGTCATTCACGAGTCGTCAACAACTAATCGTAAGCGATACGGAAAAAAAGGCGGTAAGGATTAAGAATTTACCTGTCAGACGATATGATTGCTGCGTATAGACGCACCCACTCACCCAACTACAGGGCCAGCAAGCAGTGTGATCGCTTACGCTAGTCAATCAGACTACACATCAAGGTTCTCACTTCAAAGCCTTGTCAACTTCTCGTAGCTGATGAGCTGAATCTGACCCAGCCTAGCAAATTGCGACACTGCCATCGTGCACAAATCTGCTAAACGCTACTACAATATTCTCCTTAGACTAAAATTTATCAACGAAAGCAACCTAAAGCCTTAAGTGGTAGCGCAAATTAGCTCAGAGGACGTGGCAAAGTCATGGGAGAAGCCTAGCCATGAATAATGATGTCGGATTTCCTGAACATTCCATCCCTCTCTCACGACAAGTTGTATTTTCAGCAAATTGCTTTGCAGCAACTGTCCGTGAATAAATTGCCAGCGCTCATGGACCGTGAAATGTAGCCTGCAGTTACATAAAACAGGCACAGTAATGAAATAATTAGAAACATTAGTAAATTAAACGCATGCGCTTTGTTTATTTTAAGGAAGGAATTACCGCACTAAACGGGATACTATGCAGCTAATGTTTAGCACACACATCATGTCCTACATGTTTGTTGAGCTGCTGTTGGTAAAACATGTTGTCTTCCCTTGTGTTTCCACCTGTTGCACGTTTCTCGTTTGCGAATTGCCACTTTGGAATGCATAGACTACACACGATTTTGATGTAGCCACGATTGCTTTTACTTGCCATATCATTCCAAAGGTACGAGTTCGTGCAAAGAAGCGACTAGCATCCGATATGGCATTGTCAAGCGATAATTAATGTAAGCTATACCTGAAGAGATAAGAGACGTTGCTGTCGCACTTTGTTTGACAAAAAAATCTAATAACATAGAAAGAAAAAATTTGCAGGACGTGAGCATATGCGTACGATTGGTGATAAAATTCGTTCTAAGAATGTTTATAAGACTTAATCATTTGGTTTAAAGAAAAAATAAATGCATTACCGTCGTATAGATGGGGTTAGAGCTTACCAGCATGGTTTGGAGACCTCATCGCGCATCCGACGCATGCAGTCAGTTATCACGTAGCGGTTGGTGACGAAAGCAAAAACTCACTAAATAATCGCGCCGGCCATTAGCACTTACGCGCATCAAAAAAGTTGTCGAAATAATACGTCGCTGTTCCCTTTCAATCACTTTACCAGGGTTTGAGTTTTGTCCAGCTTGATAACAGTGATGGGTAGGGGATAGGCGTGCGTCGACTACTGGGTCTGCCCTTCAATCCTCCCACGATTGCTGACCTGAGGTAGCAGCTTTACCCAAAGAGAGTGCGATCCGTTTAGAGTGGGCTGTTGGCTGTCTATTCAATATGGTTTCGATTGGCTCTAGGGAAGTGGTTATGCAATCCTGGATGATGGTCACTAGTTGAGGCTGCTTCTGTATTCCTTTTACAACTCAATGTGGCATCAGAACACATACCATAAAAGCGTTTACCCCGTAGACGATTAGCGTTGACACTTCATGCTCTACCATCTGCGGTCGAATGATAAAATCAGCTGAGTAAATGAGTGGTGATTGAGGCCATGTCAAACATGTTCTACATGTCATGTCTAAGTTCGTCCTACCCTTCCGGGAAGATAAGCACGTAATGACAAAAGACTGGGGTGTTTGTTCTCTCAGCAGGAGTCGTTTGTTTTTTCTCGATCTTTTGCTATCCCTCTCCCTTGCAGCTTCATTTGCTATGACCCAGTTCAGTTGGTATCAATTCATGGGCGTTTTGGGTAGAAGAGAGGTCAGTCGGAGCAGCATTGAATTGCGTGTTGGCAATGCGATCCGTGTCCACATGTGAAAAGGGTAATTTAGGGCGTTTGAGGCGTTGATTGTAAGGTACTGTGAAAGGAGATTTCTGGAAGTAAACTGGCCCGTGGACTTGAACCAAACTCACTACACATTATGACTGACTGCTTCGATAGGTTTAGCGCCGTCATCGCTTCTGTATGTGATACATCGACCTATGTGGACTCTCACCTCTAAAGCGGTGGAAGCAAGGCAGCACAATGCTCTGCTGGGAGAGGAAGATGCAGAGGAGGCCAAATGACGATGCTGAGTTGAGTGAACTCCCATGTCTCTGACGGGATGGCACAACATCCACATTCCTTCTTGCGTGCATGCTCACATTTGTCTTCTATGGACAAATATTTCAAATTCGGTAGCATAAATATGAACGTGTCAATATTAGACCTTTGATTGGCTACAATCTGGTCACCTAAAACAGGATCTGCGTGTGATGTTGAGCTGTTTCCTACACCCGACCTGAAACCTTTGAAGGTTTAATCTCGGCTATGAAGCAAATGGAAATTAGTTACAACCAAATTGTTTGACCATATTTGCACCAAACATAATTAGCTGACCTTTCACATTAACAGGATGACAACATCTGCTGTAAGCGCCTATGACTCAACCACAGGCCATTTTCATTGTGTTCTACAGCTCGAAAATGAGTTAAAGGTAAATTGTCTCTGCATAGAATATGAACGCTCGACTTGGCGTGCCTTCAATACAATTTATTTTAGCAACTTCAAACTTCGCGCAGGGGTCAAACAAAAACATTTTTTGAAACACATCAATTTAATTATTTATTTTCAAAAAACCAAGGTCTACAAAATAGTCGCCATCGAAGCATGCCGTGGAGACCACAAAATAGTTAGAGCAGTAAGCACTAACATCACAGCTGCTTCACGAAAGACAATTAAGGTCAGTCTGCAGACACTTCATAGGGAAAGCGAATGACTCGCTTTGTCAGCTCTACATATTTCCTCATATCCTCCTCTTCATCATCCTGCTTTTGGTCTGTTCCGGCAGCAAGCTTATTTTCGAACCACTTCATTGGCGCCCTAAATTGCTGCTTGTTCCTCGACAACGTATCACCAACTTCTTCTGAAGAAGCTTGGTCCAGTGGTATTAGTACTTGTAGAAGCCTTTATTGTGATTAAGAGTTCTTAGTAGTTCCAAAGCTTTCGCTGAGACCGCTGTTACACGAGTCGGTCAGTGGAACGCTTCTCACCGTGTCACAAGCATTTGGCTGTGTTACAGATTCCTCATTGTCAGAAAAATCTAGTATTCCAAGCTAGGGGGGATCGAGTCTACACAAAGGAGGTTTTGACTTCCTTTAGACAATCCCTGTGAATTCGTAACTGGAAAATGCTAGTCAAAGTAAGGCGTGCATTTCCACCAGATGTGGAACCCACATATGCACACAAGAAAAAAGAGCGTTTGACACCACTTGGACCGCAAATCGCAAGTGGATGTAAAAAAGTTCAAGCCTGAATTGGTCTGCCATCGGTGACATCCGCAGTGTGAATGGAGGAGGTGAGAATTAATGAAATCAAAGTTGGCGAGAAGCTCATCAATCCTCTCACCTGTCAGTTTAGCCTGTGCCAGATCCTGGCAGTTCGGTGACTCTACCACCAACCGACGCACACCATGCCTGTCACGAATGTCTCGAAGACGTCCGTCTATCAGTGGCATGTGTGCATCGTAAGCAGCAGCGACCAGAAGAGGGTCAAAGGGGTCGACGTTGTACTTTTTCTTAGCTGCAGACACTTCCAACTCGGAGGGATGGTAAGGTGGTTTTAACTTGCAAGCCACCACTTCCTTCCAGTTGACGCCCTTGAAAAAATCAAGGCACTTCAGACCATCAATGTTTAAACGCTTCTTATGATTTTGTGTGAGACAGGCTTCGAAGAATTCGCTTAGAGGTGCGGACACATTTGGCGAACTGCCTGTCATGAACCCACGTGTTTGCAGCTAATCGTGCGCAGTGTCATGACCGTACATGATGCAGGCAACGAGAATGACCAGACTCCACACATCCGCCTTCGTCGTGATTGCCAACTTATTCTTTACCTCAGGCGCCATAAAGAAGAGTGCTCCGGTAAAGTCCGTCTTTTTGGGAGGTCCCGGCTCTCGAGACATATCGTATGAGTAATTGAATTCCGTAATAAAAATGTGGCCTGAATCAGCAATAAGCACGTTGTTTGGTTTGACGTCTAAGTGGACGATGCGCATGGCGTGAAGGTGCTCCAGACCACAAATAATCTCACAAACGTAAAATCGCGAGACATTCTCACCGAGGTAGCCAACATTTGAGACGAGATCCCGCAGATCGAATCCACTTCCTTTGCGCAGCACAAAGGCGGGAGCCCGACGGATTCCACAGCTTTCAATCAGAGTAGCTAAAAATGGTGACTGCCTCTCCTGTCTGGCAAGTCTCACCAGAATGCGGTGCTCTCGAAGAGCGCACCGAACAGCAGAGCTGTTTCGCAGGTAGAACCGTTTCAATGCGCAGGTTATGGTGGTCGCGATTTCGCCACATCTGCCTGTGTAGACCACCTCGTAGACAAATGTGTAGGAACCACGAGATATAAACTTCACTACATTAAACTTCCCAGACTCCATGCCTTTGACTTACTCAAAGCTGACTCGCCTGTCTGTCGACTGACCTCAGAGGCTGGCACAGCTGCTAAAAGTATATTCGCTTGAGCCAATCGAATCAGATCTCACTTTCTATTGGCTCGCCGCATTTGAAATTCATTCACGATGGTGTGTCGAATTTGGAGGTGACGAAGGAATGGAGGTGAGTCGTTAAGCCTCACGCATGGATGACTTGAACACCTTTTTAAAATAAGCACTAAATGAAGGTCAACTATCAATATTACAGGGCACTAATTTGGCCACAGCTTTGAGGGCCTCAAAACGATGTTTAAACTGGGGCGATAATTAGTGCATTCATTGTACTGGAGCCATGTTGGAGTCCTGTTAATTGCGTTAGCATTCATCTCGATTCTAGTTTCATATGACACCCTGTTTGGGAGAGATGGAAGCTGAATTTTCTTGATTTGCCTTAAAAGCAGGTGTTGCATCTTCTCACTTAGTGACATTCTACCCATGGGTGTGAATTATCAAATGATCGACATGTGCCAAAAGTGTTACCATTTCCTTATGTCTGGACAATGGTAAAGACGATTTGTCCCACCATTTTTGGGATTCCACGTGTAGTAGGCACAAATTACGAATAGTGTGCATCTCTGCCGTTGCCCAGTTGTCACATTACTTGACATCTACCAGCATGCCGCCTAAAAGATAAAAGCGAAATGATCGGACGTATGTGCATTACGTCAAATGAGCCTTCGGCTTAATGAATCACGTCGCTCCCTCCCCCCTCTAGGTCAGCGTAGATTTCATCACGTATACCGAGGGGTCTTGGAGCGACAGCCTACAAAGAGTGAGGTCACGTAGGTGACCTTAGGTCAGGCCAAGGTTGGCACAGTTTTCACGAGCGATGAAACCAACTCAAAATGCATAGATATCCACTGCTCTTCACTCACTAAACGAAATGCACAAATTCCGTGTTTGGTACTCGTTGATAATTGCGATAGGGTTCACGAGAGCCTGAGTGTGTTAGAGGAACGCCTCCAACAACATCACGCATTCATGAATAGAGCCTATCAACAAGTGAGGATAAATGAGGACTGGATAGAGGCATATGGTTTCACTCTTCGAGCTCAAAGCACGATAAACGGACATATCTTTTAAAATGACTGCCTCTTACACCTCAGCCCTGTCCATTGCAGAGACACAATATTCTTCACCATCTTCTCTCTGTTCGATCGTACCTTCGATGTTCTTGTAGCAACACAAGTTCAACCTTAACGTCTCTATATCCTCTTCAACATCTCCACATGCATGTAAGTAGAGCACGACGCTCACAGCTCAGACATATCAAGTCACCACCAACGGTAATGTGGTCACGTGTACAGTAAAAGGCGTGAGGATGCATTTGCCAATTAATAAAGGCATCCAACTCTCGAGGGTTCCCTGCAGTAAAGGCAGCGGAACACTCACCCATTTAGTAGGTCCTACGAAGCTCTAGATCCCCTGACACCCGCAGTGGGTGTACTAGACATTCAATCGCAAAATTATGCCAAACTACGAAATTGACGCACTTGGGATCGCAAGGCTGATTGATGCTTTTGTCATCATGGAAATGCTGCAATTTGATGTTTAGGGCAAGCTCTCAATTAAATGATTTCTGCAAGAAGGAGGTCTGTGCATATCGCGGATTGCATCAACATATGTGGTAGAACATAGGTGAAGCATTCAGTAGTGGATTAAAGGGGACTTGAAAGCTTTAAAGCTTTCGAGGGTGGGATGAGGTGTAATGAGAGGAGCTAAGGTAAGCGAAAAATAAGGCACTGATAACATTTTATTTTTTCGGGAAAGAGTAGCGTCATAGGTAAGAGGAAATGAGGTGAATGCACACGTGGATGAAGGAGAGGAAAGGAATCACATTGGGTTAACCGCTTTTATAAGGCAGTACCGCTACCTTTATAAATGACTTTGCTCGCACAAGGTCAGCAATAAGGACTGTCCTCTTGACCCACATCCTTGTCATCATTGGGCAGTAGGGTGACAAAACCTCGGTGCCTGTAAACCTAGTGATAGTGCCTAGGTCCCCCAAACACCTCCATATTAGCAGCATGCTCAAAAGCCATCGCATATAATGGCGGATACTTGGTGAACCGCCTTCAATGAACACTTTGAATGGTCATGAATTACAGGAAAGAACCACATCACTAGTCAAATGTGCAATTGGTGGAAATGGACTCCTAGTCAGATGATGATCACTGCGTCGTAACTTAGCAATATGCGTACTTCTTCCCGGATGCTACTGAAGTCACCAGCCAGAGAGGCGATAAATGGTGGACTTCTGAGAGGACGGCATGACATGCAAATGCAAAGAGTGCGCGAAGGAGACACGGCCAATCTGTAATTGTCTATGGGTGTTTCGCGAGGGCTACCTGAGAAGGGATCTGTGTGGAGCCTAATCCTGCTGGAAACGGGAGTGAAGAGGAAAATAGGTGGGCGATTGGGAACGCCACCATCCAGGATGTATGAAGATCAGCGATCGAGTGCAACTTTCGAATAGTTGGAAAGAAAAGTGTTTTGTGTTTGCAGGCATCTGAAGCGCCAATCTTTAAATTTGGCATGCCAGCCGTGATCGCGTCAACATTTAGAATGGTCGATCTACGTTTTACTGAAAGCATTCTGGAAGCGTCTTCGACCGTAAGACACTTTACAGATGCTAACCAAACTATTGGTCAAATAAAGCTGATCCTTGACAGTGAATTAAGCCAGAAATTTTGGATTAGTCCATTCGCTGATGCTTCAGTCAGAGGGATTTAGACATCCACCATCGTGTATGGCAGAAGAATTAAGGCTTTGGTTATCTCATTGCAGACATTGAGGTGATGACATCTACTTACATGCAGATGCACATGTTCCTGTTCCACTTACTTTATTTTCACAGGTGCGCCTAATGCGAAATGCCCAGTTGTACCCGAGGGAGAGGTGAACACGGATCCCCAACAATTGGCCTCAATGACTGTGTTGCCAGTCGTACAGTAGCAAGTGGAAAAAACAATGCCTTCTACGTCACAAAAGATAAAAGAAGCGGTCTCTGCACAGGCTAAGTCCCCAATATTTCCAAGACTGAATCCCATCTTTATTTAATCGCCACAGAACAACGATGAAGACAAACAAACCCAACTAAATCCATTGCCACCGAAAGGCTAAAAATTGATGCGGTTACTTCTGATGAATCAGTTATCCCATTGACAATGCCTGCATTTCTCCCACGCAGTCCTTACTCCGCTAGCCCTCCAAAGTCTGCACTGCAGCGGACATCCTGCATCGGCGTATTTTACCCCCACAGCAATGTGGGATTTCGAGTCAACATCAAACTACTACTGTGATACCGATCTTCCCAACATCAAATCCACTCCTATTTGACACCTCGTCAAATTTACGTCAGCATCTGCTACAAGCACAGGTGCAGCCATCGTTCTCACCGCCAAGCACGTGCCATCAACTTTTGGCAAACGTCCCCTCAATTCTAGATTACCTTCTCCAGCAACTTGCTGCCACTGTATCCATGCTTGATTCAGCAAACTTCTCAGGCACGCCAGACACTACCTGAGGCACAAAGACAAGGTAGATGCAAGAATCTTTTCATTCCGTACCAAATTGATGAGATGATAAAGTGCTTTAACAAGGAAAACTACATCAACGTGCATGAACGCGAAGAACCGACGCATCGCATCAACTTTAAGGAAACTCAGGTTGGTCAAGCATTAAGGTGTTAAAAGAACTTGTTTCATGGAGAGCTGTTAGTGTGTAGTGGTTGATTGTCAACGGTTGAGTCGTCAAAAATGGTCATAATTTTGACTTTTCTGTTAAGTTAGGATGTGATTCCAGAATCACCGCTACAAAGTAGGGAGAGTTGGTGCGAAATTTTTGGCAATGAGACGCCCGTAATACAGCCAAGGGCTTGTGCCATGGAGAGAAGCGCCCCATCAACCAACTCGTAGGACATTGGTTCCAGGGAAGGCCTCGGAACAGCTGAGGGCTCCCAATCACAACAGGAATCCCAACAAATAGTTTCACCATTGAAGCAAGCCCCTTCGAGAGAAGGTGGTGATATGTTGCCCAGGCAAAGCGGCTGTTCGGGTCGCTGACGGAGTCACTCGAAATCCCCCTCGTGCTAAAACAGATCAAGAGCAGGATGATGAAAACGAGGATACCAAGGATATCGAGCTGTTGCTTTCTCTATGGAACATCCGCGGACTGACAATGGCTTTCATGGAGTGGCTATGATGGTATTTTGCTGTTTCAACTGTTTTGTGGTACCGAAATCATGTCGCAATGACAGTCATTTTGTGCACCTTAATTTTCGAAAAATAAATAAATAGTGTTGCAAAGATGTTCTCATGAGAGCAATGTGTGAGGTTAAAAGTCGCTAAAATGAATTGTTTGGAGGTGAGAGCCCACACAGTTCGATGTACCACATGCATAAGTGATGACTACGCTTAACCCATCAAAGCGGTCGGCGGTAATGTTCCATGTCACTTCCAAGTTACATAGGTCAATTCACTTCCCTAAATTTCCTTTTGCATGGACGAATTGGCTTGATGGGTACCTTACAATCAACGCCTCATCACCTTAGCCTGGTTCCATTAGTATCCGTCTGATCACTGATCACGTTAGCACTTGCCCTCTGAATCATGTCTTTGCTGGGACTTAATCTTCCGCAAGGTCGGAGTAAACGCACAAGCATGCGAACGCATCTCTCTGATCATTGCACAATTACGTCAACGATCTCACCCACCAATAGGCAGCTATGGGTAGAAATTATGGAACGAGTAGTCTGGAAGCATGCCTCGTACAGTTGCAACAAGCACAGCACAGCAGCACAGCCTCAACAAAATACCTGTCCTTAGCAGCCTAATTTGTCCACTTGTCTCCATTTTGCGCGGTAAAATTCGATGTTTGCATCCATCTATCACCTAAGTCACTCAATACTCCATCTGAGGAACATCCTCGAATCTGCAGGAACAACCGGAGGTTCAAAGAAGCAATGTTAATCAAGACGATGGATTGGCACGCTGTGCGACGATGGAGTGGGCTGCACGTTGACGCCTCAGTCGCAGCAGTCTTTACGACCTTGGCTTAGGCTTGTTCCGATCGCGTCTACTGAGGTTACAGGGGACGGCGTTTAATTCGTCAGTGGATACGAAGGGAGGGCACAGCTGCTAGATCTGCATCCAATGAGCACGACAAATTCCACTGACATGGTTGCTGTAACAAGTTGAGAAATGTGGCTGTCACATTGCATTTGTGAATAGACTTCAAACCAACTTCTAGGCTGGAGTAGAGAGCACGAGAGAAGTCAAACTTCAAATTCGGCATTTTTTCAGCAATTCCTCTGAGCAGATTAAATGCACCACCACAGACAGGTACATTCTTGGCATAAATTTACATATTTATTTTGGTAAAATGGCTGCCATCAAAACATGCTACAAGCACCGCAGAACAGTTAGAACATTAGACACTGACATCACAGCCACTAAATGAAAGACGGTAAAGATCAATTTGCAGACACTTCATAAAGAAGGCGAATAACTCGCTTTGTCAGCTCTGCATATTTCCTCATATCCTTGTCTTCACCATCTTGCTTTTGGTCCGTTACAGCAGCAAGCTTTTTTTCCAACCACTCCGCTAGCCCCAAAACCGCCGCTTTTGCCTCGACAACACATCACCACCTTCTCCTGAAGGAGGTTGCTCGAATAACATTACTATTTGTTAAGGCTCCTTTTGCAATTGGGAGTTGTCAGTGGTTCTGAAGCTTTCACTGAGGCCGCTGTCCCACGAGTCGGTTGATGGGATGCTTCTCTCCATGTCACGAATATTTGGCTGTGCCACAGACGTCTCGTTGCCAGACATTTTCCCATCGGCTACCTTCGTTCCTTAGCGCTGATTTCGGAACCACTCCATAAACTAACAGATAAGTCACAAGAATGACGAAGCTAGACGACTCGATCGTAGACAATTGATCGCTACACACTAATAGCTGTCGATTAAACGAGTTCATTGAGCACCCTATCGCTCGACCAACCTGAGCCTCCTTCAAGTTTATGCAACACGCCAGTTCTTTGCGTTCCTGCATATTGAGGTGGCTTTCGCTGTTGAATCATCTCATCATCTTGCCGATTTGGTACGGGTTGAAGGAGACCCTGCCGCTGTCTGACATATCTGAGTTTGCTCTGCAGATGGCGTTGTAGTGCAGTTTGCTGAATCAGGCATAGATCCGGTGTCAGTAGGCTGCCGGAGGGGAAAGAAATCTGGAATTGAGGAGACGTTTGCTGAAGGTTGTTAGCACGTGCTTGGCGATGGGAACGGCCGTTGACGGGGTGTCAAATAGGAGTGGGTTCGTTATTAAGAAGGCCGGCAAAGTGGTAGTAGATTGAGGTTGACCTGAGCTTCCATCGTGGTTTGGAGGTAAATACATATCGATGCAGGATGTCGTAGTTCAGGTTTTGAAGGGCCAGAAAAATGAGTACTGCGTAGTGGAAATACAGGCGTCGCCTCTAAGATATCTGCTTCATTGGAAGTGATCTCATCAATTATTTGCTGTTTTGGTGGCAAAGGATTCAGCTGAGTTTGTTTGTCCTCATCATTGCTCTGTATCGAATGCATAAGGAGGGGATAGAGCAGAGACCATCTATATCTCCCTTTGTGACGGTTGCATGATTGGCAACGAAGCCGATAGGGCTAATCGTTGGGGACCCGAGTTTGTCCTTTCCTCGAGTACAACTTGGCCCTCCGTATTCGGTTCATTTGTAACAACGAAGCGAGTGGAATAAAAGAACATGTCATCTCCACATTTAATTGCGTCGGGGGTTTATTTACACCAAGTGCATTATTTTGAGTACGCAATTGGGTCCTGTTTGACCTCAGCCCTGCTGGCTCGCCTGGTTGCAAATACGTGGTCGTTGGAACGGCTTCGAGATGGTTGACAATCGCAATGCACTGTACAACAGTTCTCCAAAGCCAACCCTGATCGGTGTGTGAATAAGAAAATAAATGAGCCTGAATGAATGATGTAGTGCTTCTTCTGCACTAAGTACGCCACTGTGGCTACAGATAAGGGCAGCTGCAAAGGACAGCAAATGAGTTCAGCTTCAACTTATGGTAACAGGTAAACGCAAAGCGGCAAATTGTACAAAAGCTTCGGGTACAAATGCATGCAAACAAGGTGATGCGTAAAGGGTGTTAGAGCGATTTGATAGAAAATACCGTCTGCTTGCAGCGTTGCCGGATGTTGAGGTTGCTCAAGATCGGAGAGGTCCAGAAGTTGTCTCACCGTAAATTGTGTCCACACAGTTCTGCGCCACTTCCGTGACTGAATTACTTCCTGTATTTATAAACCATGGTAGCCAATAAAGTCTAAGATTACGGGTCAGATGAATAAGATTCGGGAGTCTTAATCATGTCAATTTATTAAAGGGGTGGGGGACGGGTTAGGTGATTTTTCTAAATTTTGGTCTAATTGATTCTGTATTATGACGATTAATTTGCTTTTTAAACCTCCTTACTTTTGCCTCATCGTCTGGCTGCATAATGCATTCGTTTCCTGTTCTCCAGATGGAAGTCGCCTTGAACCCGAAACTAATGGGGGTTGATGGATTGGTCATAAGTAACTGTACCCGTTAACAATTAGGCGGTAAAGCTGATAAATTAACCGAGTTGTCACCCGAAGGGGTTAAATATATATTTTTTAAACATGTGGACTCAAATAGGATGGTCTTTCACAATACTAGAGTCGAGTAGGGGTTTCTATAAAATTCCGGTTATTAAAGTGCCAAAATTTTCATTGATTTTTGAAGCTAGATTAGAAAGGTTCAAAAAACCTGTTTTTGGTAATGCAAATGCTTTGCTGAAACAAGTTTTAAATAATACGTAAAAATCAATTTTCGACAAGTACGGTAGGTATCTTTGTGTCGATATCTCCACGAGACCCTTCTAGAAAGTCGATTTCTTTATCGAAAGGCGGCATCTGAAGGTGTGGGTGTGAAGGCATTTCGTGCTACTACTGCACTCGCAACTCTCTTTTCACGGCTTGTGGAAAGAGCATCTGATGAGGAAAAAGTTAACGCAGCCTCGTCAATAAAGCTTTTACACGTAATTCGCCTATGGAACACAAATACTTCCATGAAGGATGACAACTACTCGTCGCACAACTTGAATTCATGTCAGCACAGCGGTATCTGCGACTTAAGCTTGAAGAGTCGTCCACAGCTCTGACCAATCGTCTATTACGAAACTCGATGTCTGAGCAATGATGATGCGACCTCTGCATACTCCGACTTTTGAAATCTGGTCTATCTGTATCTTCGCCACCCTGTAACACGCAGAATCGGACGCTTTCAAGTTCATGGCACAGCGGTCAGTGCCGTACGAATCGCAGCAACAACTACAACACCTCTGGAGCAATAAAATTAGAGTACGTAAAAAATAGCAGCACTATGTGCAAATGTACCTGACAATCAGTGGTCCTGCCATAATAATAAAACAGCAAATTGCCTCCCCATTCTTCTGCATCTTAAAGAACGAGGCCTCGACACTTGAATAAATTGTTTATTCAATGCAAATGGACGACATCTTGTTTTACCAGCGAGTAAGTCGGGCTGACTTGCTTTCATGCTGTGTGGGCAAAAGTACGTTAGTCAGCACATTCCTCGTTTTCTTGTGGGTCGCGAACGATCACGTAATGGGTCGAGCACTTGCACACGAAGGAGTGCTTTCCATTTGTAGCAGAGTGATGGCGAAGGCGCAATCACGCCGCCATTTAGCAAAAAGCCACTAGAAAGGAAGAATAAAATTCGTTAAATGAAGGTACAAAGGAGGAAATTTGTATTACAATGAAGGTAGGAAGGTGATCACAGTTGATGTTAGGAAGGAAGAGTGTGGAATGAATTAGTAGATAGTTAACATATCTCCAGATTGCTCGTGATTGATACAGGTTTAGAATGCTCTAGCAACCGACGGCCAATATCCCGTTTCACACGCCTTTATACCAATCACAAAAAAGGAACCATGCTTGGTCATTGACATATTCCATCTCTTCATCTCCATGGCTACCTTGAGTGGGCATCTACTGACTGAGCCTCAATAACAACGAGTGGCTACGATGTGTGATCGATTGAAAGATGTGGAGACCCGCTGTTGACAGGATCACAATAGCGTCTTATCGATCACTTATGGTGTGCAAATCGTTAAAGGTGCTTTTTAATTGTTTGGATTTTAAGTTGCGACTTTGTTGAGGTCTCTTTAGCTGCAATTTTGATGACAAGCACATTTTGGTGAAATGAACCCCTGGGTCGTGCAAGTGAACTCTTTTATCTTCACCTGCTCCGCACGTCGGCAATGCACCCTTGTCCTTCGTCTTGGAGAAAGCCTCAAAGTACTACACTTACCTCAAGATTTCGCTGAAGCACGAATGGATTTGGCTTAAAGCTATTTGTCATCACGAGGAAGTCACTTCAAGCCAGGCAGTTGGGTGTGGGCTGGCTTCCACACTTACGAATTTGGTATTATGCAACAGTTTTATAACCCATTGAGAATAATTAGAATGCCCGTGTTTGCTGTCTTCCAGCGGCCGAATTCGAAAAATCAAAGGCACGGCGAATCCTTGCAGCTGTTTGTATAAGCAATTATAGCCTAAACACTGACGGCACTGATAAAGTAGTTGCCATCCCATTGTTGCATCTATTCAGCTCCAACGACCCGTCATTAGAAAAGATGTGAACTAGAAGAGCTAAACAACCAAGCATTCGGTGACACCAAGCCAATCACTAGTTGCATCTTGAGCAGAGCAGAATCATCTCTGGAACAGCAATTTGGTACAACTGGCTCAGCACATAATGCTATGATGCTAATATTCTACGCAACGTCCAAACCGTCATAAATTTCGCGAAAAGTACCTAATCTACTCAATAAGGCACTAAAGCAAAATCATCTGTTTCGCTACCGATGGAATCGCAGGTGACACTTGTAGTGCCCTCTATAAAGCCACAGCCATACCCGTAAAAAACTTCAATGAACGTGCACACAGCCGAATCATATTACTCATAACGAGTTAAAAATTGCGAGTTGCTAAGCCAGTACGCGAATTCGTTGCCACGACAAAGTGCTAGATTGGGTCGAGCAAGTTTCGTGAGGCATGCGGCAGACACCGGTGAAGCTACACCCATCTATTAACCACCTAGACGCATGCAGCCTCATTTGCTAGAAGTCAACCGTGAGTCCCTGAGGTTGTGCTAATAAGGACGATCGACCGTAGCACGCAGTTGTGCCTGAAATATAGGAATCTGGACATCGTAACTAAGGCGGACGCATTTCCTCTACTCCGCACAAATGAATCGCTTGATTTTTCAGTTTGGCTTAAATAGTTCTCTACCCTTGATCCCACATCAGGATGACAAAATGTGGAAGTGAAGGAGGCGAGTAGATGGAAGCCACTTTTGCATTGCCAAATCCGCTACATGAATTTCGGATATGGCCATTTAGACTCTGGCGTGGCGACCACCTTCCAACGACTTATGCAGCTGGCAAAATTCGGTTTATTCCCGAGAGAATGTATGACCCACCTCGATGGCCTTCTCGTCTACGACACAGACACCTGAGAGCACAACGCCAACCTAAAACTGGTGCTGGACAGTCCTTTAAACTGAGGATTGCCTGCGAGTCTGGAAAAATGCAGTTTTCTGCAACGAGCTGTCACACTTTCGGGACATGCACTCGTCAGAAGGGATGACAGCGCCCAAACATCGTGCATAACGGGTGAGCATGTGGCCAGCATCATTCAACAGACGAAGATCGGCAGCTTCTTACGTTCGGCAAATTACTGCTTCCAAATAATCTTGCCTGCTGCCAATGTAAATCACTCATCGCTTCTGATCGCCTGTCAGGAGCGCGTGTGTTGGAGCTGCAGAGTCTCATTTCGCATGGGTAATGCCATGTTCAACTAACTGTTCCTCATCCACCTGTCCCTTCTCCTCGTGCGCTCTATTCCAACTGTCCCCATTCAATGCACACGATGTGCGATGCAAGGTATAGGATACCGTGAAGCAATGCACTAGAGTACTCGCCCTTGCTTTTTGACTTATAACTTCAAAGATGCTGTCAGAAGTGCCTCAGTTACCACGGAAGGTATTTCCTAGACTTGACTAGAAGCGCCAGTTGTAACTATCTTTCAGGAGTACAATCTCACTTGCCTCCTAGGCGTCCTAGTGATCATGCGTTGTAGGTGAGGGTGGGAAGCAAAACCTTTATAGTCCAAAAGTGTACTTAAATCAGTTTGGAGAGAACTCTAGCACTTCCAAACTGAGCGTAGGAAAACAGTAACTTTTGCTCTGGAAGCCATATCCACCTAGAGGCAGCAGTGGACGAATTCATCTCTGCACTGCAACACCACCTTCTGAAGCGAATGGTCTGCAGGTTGGAGCACCTATATTGTTCCTGCACTGCTTCGCCTTACTTTTTGTTGATTTGATGCACTGATGACGAATTCGCCCACTTCTTTGTTCCTCTGCCTTCTGTGGGAGTACGTCGAACACGGCTGAATCGCTAGCGTCATCATTCAGTGTACGCACGGTGAAGCTGCTTGACTCAAGGATTCAAGATGTTGGGATGGGCTCGTAGGCAGTTACGTGACCCAGTTCTCTAAGTACTTTATCGTGCCCATTCTTTTGTTGAAAAAAATCGTCCCCCCTTTCAGCAGTTTATACAGCTGTCCTGCAATGTTTGCAAAGCCCTTGAAGAAAGTCATGTAGCGATCTATTTTGTGCTTTTGGGTCCTCACTTGTTCTCTACTCAGGCAAGACAGTACGGCCAAAGTTGTTTAAATGAGCAGTGCAGAAATCAGCATTTCGGTTGCTTCAAGGTGAAACCTACCTCCAGTAGCCCGTTCAACACAAAGTCTATACCAACGTCATGCGCCCGAATATCCCTGTCCCAGACAGGAACATCGCCTAGGTGTACAATTTAATCCCTTTTAGTAATAGCATGATCAGTACGCCCCTCTGTGAGCAGTCGAAAGTTATGATCAAAGGTTGTGATCATCTCTTTAACGCTAAATTCAGTGAATGGCTACACGAATCTTTCGAGTGTGCACACTTTGCACTGAAAATAACATCATTTTCACCCACTACATCCGTTATTCTCAATTATTCTAACGGAACTGGATTTCTTTAATAGTAAAGGTTAGGCGAGTTCACCGTGGGTCGTGGGCCACAAACGAATAAGTTCCCAGACTTAATCGACCGCCTACACTACTTCCAAACAACCCATATCCACAAGACGGTTCCCTGGCTTGAGATGAGTTACTCCCTTAATTCTCCACTAAAGAGACACTTAAACACCCATTCCACGGGTGGTGATGCCTTATCCAAAACGTTAGAGTGGACCACTTCATTGCACACACCTTGTTCCCGCCTATCAACAAGCAAAATTATCATCCCCTACGCAATCTCGTTTAATCCCCACATTCCTCCGTTTGCAAAGAAACACGAAAAAAGGAAAAATTTATTAATGATGCAAAATTAACAGGAACATACAACACTGCGGAGACACCATCATAGCTTGGCAAGGGAGACGAAGGCATTGAAAATGGTGAGGATTCAAGATTTGGAGAGTTTTATGCTGCTTCACACTAAAATGTTACCGGAGGATACAATTAATCCTTCTAGTGTCCCCTCTCCTTCCTGGCGCATGGACTTTATGAACTTCACGATGGTAGAGGTGTTTCTACATCAGCGAAATGCACATAAAATCCGTCTTGGACAGCGGACCTCTCGTCTGCATTCGATTCGCACATCATCGACACTTGAACCTGCCAAACGAAAACAGCAAGCATGGGTTGAGAGCAGCCTCGTCCAACACAAAGAAAGTAAGGTCTAAACAGAGGTGATGGTTTTATGTCCGCATGAACAATTATGATGCAACAGTATCATGTGAAGTAGTAAGCGCTACATCGCATTATGCACGAAATCGACATCATTTATCAAGAATGACACAGATCAGCGCCATTGCCTGTGTACAACAAAGTGTGGTGATGAACTAAGTTTCTCATGAAAGAAGCCGTTTACAATCGCCGACCTATTCGGCAATTTGACGATTGAGCAATGTAGATGCCTATCAATCAGTGGAGACCCCGCAAATGTTGGTTTCCAACCCACTTGCACAGTAGTAATTCCTGAGACCCTTTATTTGTTCGGTAAACTTCCCGACACCCAGCGTCTATCTCACACATCCGCTCAATGCCTTCAGATGTCTCCCATTAAAGCAACCTCTCCTCCATTTTGCCCGACCAAAAGGAAATCACAATCAAGATGTTTCGAAGACCGAACTGCTGCGATGGGCATGGAACTGTCCCTTCTGCTCGCCACGCTACACACGTGCTACGGCATGGACATCGTCGTCGGCTAGATTCAAGCCAAGATCAAACATAACCAAATCGTTTGAACCCTTCGAACTGTTTGAACCACAACCACTCGTCTTACTGCTCTAGACAAAGACAAACTCGGAAGACCGTGAAACGGATTCATAGGTTGCGGAAAAAAATACTGCACATAATAAATCGGTCCATGGCCCAAGAGGCCATCCCTTTTCAAAATCGCGGAGGCCCTTATAAAAATAAATGGTGCACGTTGAGGACTCATTCAAGGACTAGGGGAAGGAACAGCTATTACAAATAAAGCGTGGAGGATCTACTTATCAGCCCCTACTCTAAAAACGGCAAGCACTTAGAGGTTCGAGGCAAAGATGGTACGGAAAAAAGGAATTCACAACAGAAAATGAGACTAAGTCGATGAAAATCGCTTAATTTTGGATGGCAAAGCTAAAAAGAGATCAAAAACTTGAACCCGCTGATAAACCAATTACAAGCTTAAAGACAGGGAAAACAAAGGCACGTCAAAATTGCTTACTTAACGAAATAACCAAAACAAAATGGCTGTCACTTCACTGCATATCTTCAGAAAGGTAGAATTCCACACAGACGAAGATAAGCTTTTAGGGATCGAAGGAAACAATTCAAAAAGGCGACCCAGCAGATTAATTGCAAAAATTACATTTTGATAAAAGAAATCAGCCTGCTTAACTTCGCACGTAATGCCTAAATTCGAAACGCGAAAACCCTAGCTTTCTACCACAAGTCCGTGAGTGGACTAAGAGACCTCAGCTTGTCAAGTGATCGCCTTTAATCTTTTTTTTCAAAAGCATTTGCCCTCACGAGGAAATTGCGGTAATGAATGGAATCAGCAGAAAAAAGATGCCATAAGGAGGACGTGGTCAACAGAATAACGAGAGCTCTTTGACACTCGTTTGTTAAAAAACGGATTCGATCCTCAGTTATGAAAAAAAGGGGAACCAACAACTGCGAAATTTCAGTCATCATCCTCAAAAACACTTTAAAATTGCACTACTTATTCGAATTCTCGCAAAATGCTAAGCATGGGTAATTGAATAGTTAATCATTCATTGTTAGCGGCAATAATGCGATCAAAATGAAGCAATGCACCCCAGAAACACGAGTCACAAGGGCGCCATGGTGTTACTTTAGCATCTCCGACAGTTCAATGTTCTGACGATGAAGCGATTCCAACACCACCTCTCACATCAAGCAGGGCTGTACAAACGTGCCGCTGAAGTGAAGCTAATGAAGAAAACTAGGCGAGTAGGCCAACAGACAGCGAAAAAAAGATCTCCCTACCTTCGCCTGTCCATCTACTCTGCCCCTACCAGTCAATTAACCCAATCAACAGATGAGTTAAAAGCGCGTAAGTAAAGAAACAGACGGAGCTTAACGTTTGCCAGTGAACATTTGTCTGTGTCTTGAGGAATATCCACCAACCATTGGCCATCAAGAATACTAACCTGACTAGCCTAAGGGAGACGCTAAACCTACATTTTTGCCTGTCTCCGCAAGGAAAAACAGCCAAAGCCAAGGCTAATTACTACTACGACTAAGGCAAGGCTGGCGAAGACTACGTCGAAACTACTGCGCTGATACAGGAGGAGTGCACAAACCGGGGCAATCAATGGATTTCCCTCAAAGTCATCTCCGTGACAATACATTTCCGATACACACCCCATCCATAAGCATCTCGAAGGCAAGCATCCCGGGATGCTTCTTTTGACGATATCAAACGTGCACAGTCCGAAGGTTTACACAGGGAACACTAATCAGGCAGATTCAAATAACAATAGCAGAAGAAACCCGCCAAACTGACTGACATTCGGTAAAACCCCATTGCGCTTAAAAATGCGCATTCAATTACAAGATGGTCCTCCTCAAACCCGCTAAACATTGGGAATAAGCAGAGCAGCAAAAAGCTTTCCAATCACAAGCTGATTCATTAGAATCTACTCACTTGACACAACTGTGCGCAGTGCTCACGGTACTGTTCCGAATGTGTAAGAACACTTATTTGGAACCGATAACTACAGTCCATCGCAGATGTCCACACGCGCAATGAAGCAAACTGCCGTGTTCTACCCATCAGCATCCCGTACACTCAATCTGACAACTACGAACTTAGCATACTTTGTAATAACGACAGACAATTTGTCCTGACCAAAATTCTCAAAAAGCACATGCATATCCATTTAAACACTCTAAACACAACCTTTTCCGGTCAGATTAGAATGAAAAAAGAGTAATAGACGAAAGTAGGCCATCTACCCTTCTAAACACAAAGCGATAACAAGATGCGTAAAGAGGACAAATTCGGTCAGGGGCATGACCGGATGTCATTAAGCACAAAAGCTAGAACTGCCAACAATTAAAGTACACCAGTGCTGAGTGAAATCACTTGAACAATTGGTGACAGCACAAAAAGGGCGTCAGAACATTATGCGCCACATGTGAGAATTGAAGCGCTATCCTCCAGCAGACTGGTTAGTCTGGGACAAACTTATTAACCCAGATGACAGGTGATCGATCCAACCCTTATGGATGGGGATTTAGCGCGCTTCCCGTTTGTCTCCTTGTCTTCTGCCTCAAAATCCTTTGAACAAATAGGTCAGAGCTAACGGACCTTATTGCAAAATTGGGTTGCTCGGGCTACTATCTTCTGACGAAACCATCATCACTAAGAGTGCGATGACTGCCTCCCTCTTCGCCTCTCCAAGTTCCATTTCAATAACAAAAGTATTGCACAAACCCATAGTCTTACTGGCCCCGTCTTTGCTACTGTCCTTATTGAATGCCTTTTAAACTTCAATTCCGCATCTGATCAGTGGTGCACCACCTTTGCGGAGTCACAGATGCAATTTTAAGCGATTGATGGCTATAAACCTAGCAGTGAGAGGTGGACAAAACAATTGGTAGGTGTTAGAACTTTTCCATATGGCATGAAATGTAAATGTTGCAATGGGCAAAAGCAAGTACAACATTAAATCGTGAGGCATCTTCGCTTCAACCTCCTCCTCACCTACAAAATAACAGCCACAACCCAGCAATAATTCACCTCACTCAACGCTCACGCATGCGGGCATCACGAAAAGCCGATGCATCGTATGAAGGGCCTTATTAATATAACCTCAAATCGGCTTCACCTCACACCATACCGCTGTTGTTGTTACTGTTAAAAGCCTCAAAATCTAACCACTACCTTAAGTTCAGAAAAAACAATAACATGCAAAAATGGTGAAATTGTAGGCCTATAATAAGATCCCACGCAATTTGTACAACATACACTGTCCCATGGGGGTGTACTTACCAAGGTACCGCCCTCCTCGACCTTTCCTCTCGCCTGCCTGTCGCGCACCCTCACGCGCCACATTCAGTCTTCCACTTGATTTTGGGGCCTTCTTCCAAGCACATAGCCGCACTGTCTACCCACTCATGCCCTGCGTGAAGGAATGGTCCACACTGAGGAGGAGGGAAGGCGAGAGAACTCGCAACCGCATTCATTGCTCCTCTAGTAATTGCTTTGACACCACAGCTGTCGCCGTCGACATTGACCAATTCAAAAGCCCCAATTGTAGTCGCCGTGGCTTCCCATGGATCGGCTTTTACGCCCACATTCTTCCTTGCCATTATTGCCACCGTCGACAACGATGCGTGTTAATGTTGACAGGCAGCTCGATGAGTCCGTGATTGACAGCGTTGCAAGCAATAGCGACGACGATGGCGACGGCGAGGCAGCCAGCGTTGGTCAGAGGCCGACTATTACAACACAAAACACTGTACTTACAAGTCTTGCGTACAAAATTGACACCCAGTGCCACTCACTCAAGTCTCCATGTCTATCACATAATAATGCTCAAGAGGAAGTAAAAATTCCCTTTTGCCGTACTTTGGACCCGCAACCACTTTGACACCATGTAAAGCCAAGTGCTTGGTAAGTTCTCTTCCTCGCCTCCCCCATGAAATGAGGCTTCATTCACCACGACATCACTCCCTCCCTATTCAAATATCCCCAAAGACGAAAGTGTTGCCACCCAACAAACAACCAAAATTCGTCAAATTTTCTCTTACAAACCTCATTAAGAAAAAATGATCCCTACACACACACACACACAGGTTTAGGTAACTAAAAACGAGCTCCAGACGATCCTGAAAATAGCAGTGCACATAGACCCACGTAAAACAAAAAAATAGCAGACAATGACAAAATGAATGCACACCTCGAAATGTAGAATTAAAAACACACGCACCCAAATTCACGAAAAGAAGGGACACCTAGAGTAGGTTTGAAAAAAATCTCTGGAACACATCTCCTTCTACTCCCCATCATTTCAGTGTTAACGCAATCATCAGCGCAACTCATCAATGTGGAAATAAGCCCGCCCCCTCCCCCAATCTATCAGTGCTACACTTCAGTTAGTCTACTGAGCTTGCGGACATGTAATTCTCACCCAATGTTTGCGCCCAGCAACACATAAGGCCACACCTACCACTATGCCATCCAACACACTGCTATCGTCCATGCCAACATTCACATTGCAAAACCGAGAAGAGGACGCCTCAGCCAATGACTCTATGAGCTCGCATCGCCTACCACCACCACAGTAATTTCGTAGCATCAGAAAATGAAAAAAGCAACCAACGGAAGAGCCCATGTGTGAATGGCCAATGCGCTGCAAAGCTAAAGCCTCCAAACATAACTACTAATATGCGAAAACACCTTAACAAGCAAGCGTTTGGGAGTGCTGCAAAGTACACTCTGCGTAGTGATGCCAAAGCTTTCCACTAGTCACCCCTTCTTCCTCTGCTGCGTCCACCACGCCCAGACACCAACTCATGCCGTCAAAGCTGAGCCTGCCATTAAGCCATCACCGAGACCTTCTACACAATACATTTTGCAAAGCTCAAATCACAAAAAAATAACATTGACCCTTAGTCAGTGAACAGTAGAGCCGCCAAGTGCCCCACGCCCTCCATGTATGTGTGCCCCGCAAACAAGGGTATCATAGTAATGAAAACAACGCACCTTTTACCACATGTCAACTGAACTGCGAATAAGTGATTAAAGCATGCTTTCACCCAAAATGAGGACGCACGTCGAATCTACAGCCACACAAAAAGAGCAAAAATTCACTTGCAGCAACCCAATCTTACCTGAGGAGCGCGTGGAGTGATAGCGAAGGCGAGCACCGCACTCATTGACAGAAGATAATGCCCCCATCGTTGCAAAAAAAGGAGTCTTAATAGGAACTGCAGCTAGCTCTTCAACGCCTTTTCTGGCCTGTATAAGGATAAAGGTAATGGATTAAAAGGCATATATATACAACGAATACTTATTAACAGGAAAGCAATAAATAGGCACCAAAACGATCTTAATTTACTACATAAAAGATTGTATAAAAAGAAAGTAACGTAATTAGACCTTGCAGTTGGGAAAAAAATGATATAACATTCGCATTACGAAACAACCTCGTTTACTCTAGTGAGTAGACGTATAAAAGAAGCCAGTCGACACGCAAAGGACCTAATGACAGCTAACGATCAAAAACCAATAAAAAGGGGCCAAATACTTACCAGTAAATTAAGCCCATCAACCCAAAATAATTGCCACCGAGATGCACACCACTTACGTACTCCACGTGCAAATTCAGCCAATCACTTTTTTGTTTGTTTGATAAAACAAATAAACTTCTAATTTTGTGTATTTTTAATAAGCTAAAAATATTGAAATATCTAAGTGTCCATAAGCGCTATATTTATGTAGAGGGTTCCTCCTCTCCCTCCTGATTAGCCTTGTCAGTAGAAGTCTGAGTGCGTTTAGACATCATTTACTGCATATGGGCAATAAATACAGCTAGGCGACGAATGGGGGTTCAGGCCGAGGGTCCGTCACGCCCCAAGGAGTCTCCACGTTCCTCCGTCACGTGGTTCAAATTGACTTCCCGCCTCTGGCCTACAAAGCGCATTTAAAGAGTTAAGTATTACATTTAACTATAAAAATGCCGGCAAAGTATTTCATCTATTAGGCGCAAGTTAGATAATAGGCAACAAACTAACCAATAATGAGTACAGTTTGATTAGTGTTGCAAAGTTTATTTTGCCAATTTACCTGCATATCCTAGCTGAAATTAAGTTTGTTGTATGCAACTAAGTTGATTTCTAGGGCCCATTACAACGTACTTTTGTTTATAATTATTGTAGCTTTAATTTACTTCGGTAATTTCCAGGACTTTTTAACAGAAGCAAACAGCCATCGCAGCGTTTCTAGGCTTTTACAAAAGCAAATACGACAGAATGCTAAGGTGAAATATACATATTCAATGGGCAGAAGGAAATAAGCTGCTGGCATGGCCCGGAGTCCAGTCTACACAGCTGTGGAGACCGTGACCCTTATAAAGGCCGGTAGCTTAAACAAATTGTAATGCTAATTCTTTAAGTGCGCTTTGTAGGCCAGAGGCAGGAAGTCAAACTGAACTACGTGACGGAGCAGCGTGGAGACTCCTTGGAGCGTGACTCATCCCCAGGCCCGAACTTCAGATCTCGCCTAGCTGTATTCATCACCCCCTCTATATATTAAAGATGTCCAAACGTACACAGACTTCTACTATCAAGGGTGACCAGGAGGGAGAGGAGGAACCCTCTACAAAATAAAGTACTGCATTGTCACTCTTCTCCTTCTAGCATCGTTCCTGATGCGGCCCTTGGTACATCTCCTGCGTCAGCCATCACAACGCAATCGGTGCTGCAAGAAGCACCCACCAGCTAACCATGCCAGTCGTCGACATTCGATGCGATTAAGGCAATGCTTGACACCAACGTCAGTGAGCCTTCTTTGCAGTGCATTGGACTTAAAGTTTCGTTTGGCTTGCAAAAAAAGTTCAGAATAAGTGGCTCTACCGACCATCAGTATGTCCGCAGGGAGGCCTTAGCACGCCGACCTCCTTAAGCAAGTATATTAGCCTACATCAGATGGCACTATGAGACACCACGCAGCATGTGCTACTAATCGACTTGCATGCGTCAGATTCGATGTGTTCAATCACAAAACAAGCTGTCAGATATACCCTTCTATGCCTTGTACAGTCTTCTATCTTTCATCCTGCTTTACACTGTCGTTCCTATCATTAGCCAGTGTTTCCCTCTAGCAGAAAAGGATATTCTTCTCTGTGATCACTGCGGCAGAACCAGCATCGGATTATGATGGCCCCACCACTACTACCAAGTAATCAGTAGTAGTTGTGGGAGGAACCCAATGCGAATTCGGTAGCATTCATGAGCAGTGATGTGTAGTGCAAAGTTGCAGTTACAAACTTTATGTTGCTACATCTATTTTTGACTCGCTTTAAGGCAAAATTTGTCATTTTAATAAACAATAGCAAATTGGCACTAATGGTAAACCGTCAAATGATTTTAATCCAAATTGCTTCCTCTTTTGAAAAGTTAGTGCATCAGCCTAGGTAAAGGCTTTCTCCATGCTGAAATGCACTGAATAGAACATCATGGCAAATCAAGGCTAATTATGTGGCATTTGATCGCAAAGGATTAGCACGTGACTACGTAATTGACAAATCGCAAAAATAATGTTTTTGAATGCTGCCAGTATAATAGCTAAATCGTTGCAATGACCAAAGAGAAGCAGAGTAAAGTTAGGCTGCACGTCAGACAATGCAGTTTCAAAAACTGTCAGTGGCACTCCACTGAAAGTTATGTGACTGCCATTTGTCAACTGCAGAGCTGTTGGTGTGACTCACCTGGATGTGAAGCTAATACACTTCACTGCCAGCACTCGGGTGATCTCTGCGCTTTATTCTGAGATGTAGTTAACAGTGTCCGAGTGTATTTTTTTTCGAGGCTAAACCAATTGTGTGATTTGTTGCGCAGACGTGGGAACAAGCATTGACCGCTCCACGCGAAACGAAGCTGATGGTTAAACTTGTTGCGTAGGCGGTTCTGTATAACCTCGCGGATCACTTACACTAGATTCAAAAGATGCGATTAATCGGCTCTGAGAATGCGTTTTGGTTTCCTGTTCGTGCAAATAGCCGTATTGAGTGTTGTAGGCTTAAGCCAATGGTCACCCGTTAATAGAAGTTCCAAATACTTCTTCAAGACGTGTCTGGGAGTTGAGCATAACGAGGTATCTTTTTGAATTTGCATCCAACAACGTGAAAAACAAATATCCTGAAATATATGGTAGACATCGGGAAAGCTTGACCGACCCATGGGCATGCAGATCCGTACCGTCCCTTTGTAGGAGAGAAGGAAAGCTTCCGGTCGAAGAAATGCTTTGAGGCAGAATCATGAATCCATCAACTATAAATCGTTTTTCCACATTTATAAATACGCGTTAAAATCTCTACTTGATGAGGCTATGGAAAGCTAGTTCTGTCTTACGACCCCGCGTCAATGTTTCTGTTTGCTTAACCTCTTTTATGAACTTCGGATTTGCATACAAGAGAGACGTGGAATAAAGCCACAAGGACCTCAGGACATTAATGTAAGTGTGTCAATGATTGAACACACCCCACACATCCGCTGGCACGTAAGAGTGGGACAAAAGTTATGTGCGGTGATATTACAAAATGAGCTTCTGTCTACTTGTGTTTTTGAGACCCAAATTGATTTTAAAAATAACAATAGCACATTGGAGGCTGTCCTCTCGAAATTGAAGTGAATTAGTTCGACTGGAACAATTGTGATGCACGATGCCCTAATAAAACTTGCGCCAAGGGGTAGGACTTAGAAGCAGAAAAGCAGACGATATTCCGTTGATAAATGCCACTAGTGAAGGAGGCGTCACGTGGAGAAGTTGCACACCTCTACTTTGATTACTGCCTCCAATTGCACTGATATTTGACTCACGTCATCCCCTCGCTTCGTAGGTGGCCATAGCACCCTTCTGACAGTTGGATGACAGTAAGCACACTCATTCATCATTTGGATGAATTTTAGCAGTGTCTATGAGCTTGTGCAAAAATGGCCTGAGAGATCGTAGGCTTGGAATGGTTTTTGAGACATTGACAGGTTGAAAGCAACGCCGAATCAAAAGCAGTGCCAACATGAACTTGTTCGCAACTTTATGAGAGAACTTAATTCCTGATGTCTTTGTCTCCAAATGAATGAAGCAGTAACTGCTAATGGAGAGGATGAATGAATTGAGCAATTATGTCGGATGCATTTGGAGACCAGTTGTGAATCAACATGCCCATTTCTCTGGGTTAGCAAAGTATCAGCTTTGTGATTGCAAGAAACTTGCTAATTCAAAGCAAACATTTGCATACGTTTCATGGAAAATCAAATGCGAATACATGAGATGGGTGAATAAGGGATGAAAATAGAAACTCATCATTTGCTGAGAGTAATTAAACTATGATCAAAGTGGGTGGTGCCACATAGGGGCACATTTAGTTGTTGGTTTGCATAATTTAAGCCTGTACCACGGGTTCACGTGATGAACGCCTTCATGCAGGCAGCTCTGCAACAGTCACTCTCAGATGAATCACGATCACTGGTAGTGTTATCGTAGGAGCGGTTCCCAAAGGTCATTTCCATTCCTTCTGTTAGGGTCATCACAGATCACCTCAGCCGCAGCACGACGACGAAAAGGCTTCTCAAAAATATATAGTGCATCCTGTTACCTGGTATTTTGCTTAATCTATACATTAGTGCGCTAGTACTTTGGTGTCTAAGGATGCGGAAGTACTTCACTCGGCTTAACGGCGTTATTAAAATGATTCTCTGTGCTACCATTCCTTTTCTGCTAAGAATAGCTTCAAAGGAATATCCATAAAATATTTAAGCTTGCCAAATGGGTCAAAAAATACCTCTAATGATTGTAGGTTGCACACCATAATGAAGGAACTGGATATTCGTTGGCGACTTGTTTGAGAACCATATCTTCAAAATCTTCTTAAAACCCACTGAAGTTCTTGGCAATTGTTACGGTTGTAAAAATTTTTCAAATTCTCGTCATTACTGTCACCTGCTACAATCACTATCAGAATGCGGTTAGCACATCCGTATGTGTCTCGGTGCCAGCACATGCTGCAGTTGTCTGTCCATCATCACTGCCCAGGGCAACTTGCCTTTTTTGTCCGTTGGCTGCCGGTTTAACCTACCAGCGCAACCCACATGGATTTTTATTATCCATCACCATCCGCTAAATGAATGGCGCATCAACTTTTAGGCACTTACCGACAAGAGTGCACGAATACCACTTAGTCCATGCGGCAACAGCAGAAGCAAGCAATCATGTGAGCAAGTACAAAAGGACAGATACGGCAAAATTTTGCAACCACAGATCGGTGGCAATTGTATAAGCAGCCACAGAACGGTCGAATTCATCCCACGGCTTTCTGTTCTCATTAACATCGGTAGTTGTCACCAGAGCTCGCACCTGGTGGCACGGTGCTGGACGACGGAGATCAATGGCTCAACATCAGGCTGGCATTTGATTCGCTAAATAACGGGCTCTTACAGCATTATTCGAAGAAGTAATCTTATTATTAGTAGAAGCGCAAGTGTGCAAATCTTCGTCGATGTTCGTAAGTTCGGCCAGAAATGAGTCTGCACCTCACTTTCATCCTCTTCCTCCAAATGCGTAGCCAGTTATTTAGCTGTATCAAGGTGCAGCCAAAGTCCACTTCGGGGACCAAAGTTGTTTCAAAAAAAAATCAGTTATTATGGTATGATGGAATTTAAAGAATCACCACTGTACTGTGTATCCGTACAAAAGGACGACAAATAACGAAGGGAGAAGTTTATTCTACTTGGCTCAGTCGGAAGTCACTCATGATGTGGTCTCCAAGGCCGGTCCTTAAAATCCCGAGAAGCTATGATGTACTTGTTTGAGTAAATGCACCTCCATAGCCATTGTCGTTCAAGGAACACGAGTCTCGTGATGCTACGAACTGCATCTGCCACCGATACCATTGGTAAGGATAAGGAAGTGCGCTCCGAACTTGCATAGCCGTCATCACTTTGCCTCGTCCTTAATACCACCAAAGCCGTCGAAGAACACTCTTATCTGTTCATACTGACCCTCACAAGGAAGTAAAGTACGAAACAGAGAGACAAACTCCTTACCTTTCCACATGAGTACTCTCGATTGTCTTTTCGCGTCAAATGTGAGGCGTTGCTTAATGAGTATAGAACAACATCATAGATTGTTTCTGCTGTTGTAGTACTAATGAAGGGGAGAAGGCCATCCACGACACTTTTTGCTTCGGCCTTTGTACGCCTGTAATGGGTACACATAGTAGATGAGAGCACTCTTCTTTGGTGAGATGGTAGTATTTGGCCCGAGAAAAAATTGATGAGTGTCATGCGTGTACGGAGTGCACTTCCTTCCGGTGGCAGATGTGGTTTGCTTCGTCATGAGCTCCGCATTCGCTGTTGTAGTGCATTCAATTCAAATGGCAGTAAGTCGGTATAAGATTAAGGAAAGGGAGGAAAACAAGGGGAATGTTAACTCAAGGTATTTAGACACATCGCTGCACGAAAGCCATCTGCCAAAATCATAATTCTTCTCCTCCAGCTACCTATGCAAACATAAATCTGAGACAAAGTATGCAAGAAATGACAATAAAATACATGAAATTGCAAGCGCTGCTGACATTTAAACGCGAAAAGGAGACAAATTAAACTACAGATTGTATTTAGCGACCATTCGCTGTTGAATGCATTGATTCTTTGCCTAGGAAATATATATCGCGCCAAGATTTTTTATAAAATTAGTGCAAATATTAAATTATGATATCGCTCATTCAAACAGTTCCGTAAGCGCATAGGTTATGGGAGCATAGTGGAATTCGAGTTTCACAGTTTATGCATGATAATGCATGTCTCTTTGACCGTAGCACTTTGCAAGGAAGAGGGAGCAGTTTTGATTACACTAACTGATTGAAAATACATTTACCTTTACTGTTTTAGGCAAAATTTTGTAGTTAAGTTCTAGTTACTTGGTCATTCAGAAAAAGTACTTTTGCATTAACGTTTTCTTAGAGCACAAATCTCATCGCTTTACAATGTTGTCGAGTAGTTGCATGGAGGCAAGCACTATGAGCGGAGTGCAATAAAGTTGCTGCTCTCAGCGCAACTAGTTTTCATCCATTGCATGAAGATCTACGAAGACTCGGGATTGATTTTTGATGGAAACAGTTGTCTATCATAGCTGTTATTACGCTGGCGCCGACTATCATTGATTAACCGAAGAGGAGTTTGGATACAGAGCCATCATGATACGCTTCTTTTTCTCTTTGTGTCATTAGCCATCATATCTGGTCCAGTAGTGCCTCTGTGTTTATAAATGCGCTCATTACTTAGATTATGAAGCTATATTCATATTGAAAAACTTTAGTTAGGATTGAGTACAATGTCAACAATGCACAGAATGCTGCGCCGCTCTTAGTGCAGCAAAATGATTTTATCGCAGAGTCCATGTTTCTCCTGGAAAAATTTCCATGATCCAGCAAAACAGTGCAGCACAGCATCGTCCACAATAGTTGATAATGCTCTTTGCACCATAAGGCACTCGCAAAAATAGAATTTAGAGTGCAAAGAATTTCAACTCTTAAATTAGGTGCAGGGATTCAATTTTAGCATTTTAAAAGACAAGAATTGGACAAAGGAGAGATAAATTAGTTTCACAAAGTCAACTATCATAAAGTAGAGTTTAAGCAGAAGCAAATTAATGTCATCATTTTGAAGGAGACGAAATGAACTTAAGTCAAAATGGGTAAAGCTGGCGCAAAACGAAGAAGTAAATTGCTATCATTATCTCGAGAGGCATAGAATGGGACCAAAACGGTGGTTATTTGGCCTCACTTTGTGATTCAAAACGAAGCTAGGCAAAAAATAAATGGATTTTTCTGTATTAAGAGGCATGAGACGGAGCCAAAGAAAATGTCAATTAATATCATAACGTCGAGTTCCATAATTGGAGCAATAGAAAAAGCAAATAGGTGTTAGCATTTCCGAAAGCATGAAATGGAGCCGAAGGAAAAGGAACTAATTTACAGCGCAAAAACATGTGAAATGGGGCCGAAGAAAGGGAAGTGAAATTCACGAAGTCGAAACGCATGGCATGGAGTTGAAGGGAACTAAATTAAGTTCACAAATTCAAAATGGATCAAATGGGTTTGAAGGAGAAATAATTGATTTCTCGAATTTGAAATGCACGAAATGGAGATGAAGGAGACTAAATTGAACTAACAACGTCTAGATGGATATAAATTGATTTGAATAAGGATAAATTAACTTTATGGGGCCAAAAGTCTAAAATCGAGCCGGTGGATTCAAAATGATTTTAAAAATGCTTAAATGATGAAATGGAATTGACTGGATTATAATTGACTCACAATGTCGTAATACATGAAATGCATTTAAAAGCAAAATTTTGTGGATGGAGAGGAAGATATTTTGCGATATGGAATTTACGGAATGGAGTCGAACGATGATATTTTTATTTTTTGAAAGCGAAACGCATGAAATGGAACCCTAAAGAAGAAAGTGGTTTTCCTAGGACGAAAAAATTAAACGGAGCCAAAGCTTGGAAAAATTATTTTTCAGTACGAAATGAAGGGATTTGAGCCTATTAGGACCAAATTGATTTTGTGGTCTCGAGAAGATAAAAATGGAACGTTGAAGTAGAAATGGATTTTGCGATGCAAAAGCACGTAATGAACCCGACTTAGACGTAATTTAATTCACAACGTGGAAGAGCTCAAAGTGAAGCCGATTGAGGCGAGACTGATTGTGAATTGTCAAAAAGTCGGAAATGAAGACAAAGGAGGAAAGATAGGTCCTGTATTACGAAATGTATGTAAAGGAGCCGACTGAAGCGAAATTCACTTTGCGATGACAAGATCGCCGGCATGGTTTGCAGACTATGCCAATGGCACCACAGCTCTTTTGTATGCCTGCCGCATCTTCGCACCATTGTGGTAAGAGAAACAGCTTTGCTTGATGCCGTTCTATGCGCAATGAATCCTACCAACATTCTAGGCCTTTTATGACATAAGGTGTTGGCTGAAATTGCAAAAGGCTGTAACTATAGTAGCAGTCTTGCGCAAAATAAGGGGGTGTCGGACCAATATTTGCAGAGATCAATCCAGAGCAGATTATCAGTTTTATGGGCGTCGCGCAACTTCTCGAAATTTGTTTACAATGTGCTCTAAGCGACCTACCGCTAAAACAGACAAGGTTTCTGTTTTGACAAGGTTTCACGTCGCAGTGCATGCTAGTAAGCCTTAGTGGATGACAAAATTCGCTTTAAAGGCAATTACACTTTGTATTTACTCACTGCATGAGCGTCACTCTCAAGACTCGTTTCACAAATGGTCCACGCTCTCAATGCCTTCGCAGTGGTGGGAACCATGTCAACTTTCTCTCATCACGAAGAGCTGCATTCAGTGTGTGTTCCATTCAAGTAGCTTCGAGTCACTTCGCCAACACGCATGCCAATTTTGACGAACCGACAGTGTTGATGCATACACAGGTAGAAATTCAACTGCGTTTAGTCGCCTTTACAGGCATAAAATGGTAGTAAGGTTGACTTTACATCCAGCGCTGGAAATCTTTCGTGACAAACCCCGCAACTAAAAATGTCCTTTTTAATTGTATGCAGTGCAATCATTAGGGCGTGAAAGTACTCTGCCTAGAAAGTCGATTTAGAATTGTCATCTGTAGACAAACATTCGCTTTACCTTGCTGGACAGACCTATGCATTGAATGTGCTTAAATCGCTCTCCTTCATTTTGGAATCCATGTGCACGCCTGAGTAACGTGTGACTTTTGATTTTCTTACTGAATGATAAAGACAAAGATGCAGCAAGTGTGATCAACGCTTCAAACATCCATGCCATTTTCTGCATCGTGCGCACCCCAAATCACATTCCTTTTCCAATCTGCCTAAGAATGTACCCACTAGTAGAATTCCGTCAAATATTATTTGCATGGCTCTTCGATAACTTCAAAATATTTAGTCACCTTAAAAGCAGGCACCTTGGGGGGAGGCAAAGAATCCTTTTTCGCCAGCATTTGGTCGGCGTTCGTTTGAGTGCTGCCTTTGACTTCAAATCCGCCTTGACCTTCACTGCAATTGCAGGCCGCCTGAGGATATGACCTCTGAATAGAGGTCAACGAGTAATCCTGACGCTGTGACGTGCTGAGTCTGAAAATCGATGAGTTTCTTCGAAACCACCAGCTTGTCCACACAAGTCGCAACCACTCGACGCCTTTTCGCAATTCGAATTGCACTTCGAGCCACTCCACTTCAATAGTGCTGCATTCCCTGCGGTCGTTAGATCAGTTCTTGATTTCTTCAGCAGCTTTTTTAGTTGAATTCTGCTTTGTCTACTCCCTGAACACTTTTATACGTCTCAGAAGTATCGACCCAAAGGCTTGATGTCAGTCACGCTAAATGAAGGGCTAATTGAAGAGACAGAACAAAAAAAGGACAAATAAGTGATTTGGTGCTAGAGGTCACGTGGCATTCTTTTCCCCTTCCATTGTAACGCTTTCTCGGTTTCATTCCTTGAGTTGGGCTGCAAATACAGTCGGTGCCTACAAATACGAGAAACAATGAAGAGGCGACTGTAGCGGTTGGCTGCACACTGATTGCGGCCACGGTAATTCTGTCAATTATCTCAATGCCATTGCATGCAGAAGTGATCAAGGAAGTAGATGATGAACACAAAGCCCTCACTTACAGGCACAAGAATTATGGTAAAGCAATGGGAAAAACATGCAACCACGTAGACATGCTGGACGTCAATTCCGACAGTCGCTACCCATTTCTTTCTATTTTGCAGTAACGGGCAATTTGTTGCAGATGTCTTGCAAACCAGGATTGCAATACATAAGCGTGCGCAGAAAAGAAGACAAACGAAGAATCTAACTCTTTCGACTCTTTTGACTGTGTGCAGAGTATTACGTCTCCTTTCATCGATATGTAACCATACTTATTGGGGCTCTCAAGACGAATCCTAAAAAAGGCATTAATTTTAAGCAGAGATAGATGACTGGAGAAAAGGATAGGCTTAAATGCGTCCTTTTGAAAAATAACATTCAGTAGGTGAAAGAGCTGCAAATAAGAGTGGGTGCTGAAGAGGTGCTGGGTCGCTAAAACGAGTGCCATTGCAAATTTAAGGCTGAACGACACTGCCTCTTTCTTTACTTTTCCAGTAGTTAGGTCTCACAGGTAGCTTTATGTGTACCTCATGTTTCTTTGAAAACGTGCTCAGACATATGCCCTCATTTTGTCACTTTTTCGTTTCTCTTTTCATTTCCTGCTTTTAGAGTTCTCTCGTGATTACATTTTAAAACCTTTTAACCCGTCAATAGCCAGGGCCCAAAGCCATCGAGTGCATTAGCACCGTCCATTCAACTAGCAATGCTGGCTGTAACAAACGAGATCGGTTTAGATGGTACCGCGCATGTCTCATGAAAAGGAATTTTTCTTAACCTGTAATTGCACGAAAACCATGTGCTACTTTTACTATTTCTATGTAAGCTACTACAATAATCCCCATTTGCTTGCAAATGCTTTATGCTAGTCAATTATATGGTCCTTTGGTCAGTCAGGCAACCAGTAGGTCTCAATGCATGCGATACTTTCGCTGTTGCTTTCATTCGCTTGTAGCCAAAATGCACCAAGACGTAACCAACGTTTTGATTACGACCCGCCATTAGAATAGGAGATAAAATTAAAAAACCAAAACCATGTGTAGCAGTGAGCAGCCGATAAAAGGGCAGTACTTGCTCTTTAAGCGCAGTATATTTGAGAGCGTGCGCACAGAATGAACAACCAACATGGTTCGGTAGACAACTCATGCAATCGCTGTTCCGTATAGCCTCTTTTCAATGGTGGAATTCATTAAGGCACAGATCTCCTGACGGCGCGGATAGAGGCAGCGCATGCTTTCCATTTCATCCCGAAGATCATCATTTTAAAACTCATTTGCCTCTGATAGTAATTAATCTTTTCCATACGACCTCCTTCCGAATTCGCGTATCGCATCCATCATCTGGCAGTCTAATTTATGCCTCACGAAAAAGTAACTCCAACTCGAATTTTTCCTTTGAATAAACTCATAAGTAGGCAAAAGACATTTGAGGGTAAGCTTATGGGACACTATTGACAGTTCAGAGAGGTTGTCACGTATTTGACTCACTCTTATTCAAAGAAAGTTTTAAAAGGTAAGAAATACCGATTATTTTTTTAGATCTCGCCTTAAAATGATCACTAACCACATTTCGCAAGACTGCGTCATGAAACCGGCGGATTTGCATTCGGTTTTCATGAAATTTGTTTTATAATCACACGTGGAGAACAATTTCTTCATGCAACCACTCAAGACTAATTTAACGCTTGCGAAACCACCACGTTTCAAGCACAACAACCCAGGCTGTTTGACAATATTGATGGTTGCCTCTAAGTTTACTAGGAGAAATGTTCATTTCTAACGAATAGTGCAGAACATACTCAAAGATGGTAGAGTTAAGGAAAATCAAAGGTTTTGTTTAATAAATTAATTAAGACTCCAAACATTATTTACAGTGAAAGACACGGAATATGAACAGATCGTTTTGCCCTGCAATCATGTGTCTCATTTATTTTGCTGAGTCGGCCGTTCGCTAATGAAAGCATCCTAATTTCTAACAATGTTTCTTCTTGAAAGTGCTCAGCTAGCTGTTGTGCCATCGGTGTTAGTATTTAATAAGACTGAGGCAGATATTATTGATAAGTCGTGCTCTTAATGATTCATCGTGCTCTTTCTCCAACTCAAATTGTTGCTTATCTACGCTTTGTTTATTTATGAGAAAGATTGGTGACCGTGGCAAGGCTATTCCCGAAACGTATATGGTAATTTGTTAAAATGATAATTGCCAACCTGCATCCACCGGCTACTGCTAGCCACGCTGTCTCCTGTTTTGCCATTCCAGTGGACATGACTGCGTGGCACACAAAGATAATTGAGTATTGTAGACGTAGACAAGTCTGCCGCAAAATTTGGCCAATACGATATTAGACTTTGAAAAATGCAAGACTATACGGTACAACAACACGCGAGGTCTTTGCCTTCTCTGCGACGATCAAACACTTGAGACTGGCTAATAATGAGAGGGCTGCTCTATTCCCCTTACTCGGTAGACATGTTAACATAAAGTGCTTGAATCACTACATGGCAATCAAGGCCACAATTCCTAAGGCAAACTTTATGCTAAATTATGTGATTCCATTGGAATCTAAAAGATCCACCCAGCACTAATAAATTAGTAAAGAAGGAGGCAGGTAAACTGATAGACGCACTTTTATGAAATCGCTGATGATGCGCACTCAATTGCACAACCGAAAAACGGGAACTTAGGCCCTTGAATATACCCTTCTGAAGTAAAGAACAGCAGCTAATTTGCCAACCGACGATTCGCTGTTTAGAATGCTAGGGATGATTTCCTTGCCAAATACAGAAGTAGCAATCATCAGTGTTGCAGATTCCGAACTGTGAACAAATGGAAAGAAATATGAAGCTTCAATGTAGGTGAGCCGGTCCTAGCCCCAAAGGATGCTTAACATGCAAAAAGAGTCACCTGCGTATAGTGACACAGCTAAACGAATTGATGAAGCACTGCTTAGGGAGGTAGATGCAATCCAACTGTGAAATCAGTGCAGCACCCGTTGCTTTCATATTTTAGGACTGGGTTATAAAGGTGCAGAATAAATTTCCAATCGTCACTGAAATCACTTTTAAAACTGCATCTGCTAGTGCTCGCTGGAAAATAAGGTTTTATCTACCAAACCCTATTTCTTAGACCGATGAAAGGCGGATTCACACTGTCTTATCTAACTCAACTAGAATTCGACTAAAAAGAATTTTCAGTTATGCAACTTTAAAGCTGGGTGCTAAGTTACTCAACTCTCTTTAAATGCTTTGTGACGAGTGCAGACAGTGATTCTCTAATAGGTTTTAGACCAAGTGAAACCTTTTAAGACAACTAAGCTTAAGCTGCATCCAATAGCGTAATTCGGAAGTTGGTGATGTGAGTGTCTGTGATATGAAAGAGAAATTTGCATGTGCTTAGAATTTTCAAGGCACAAAGTTGCTCCAGCCTTTTAACACTGCCCACTAATAGGCTACCTTAAAATATCGCTGATCCTTCATCGCATTTGCGGTGGTGTGCGATATCTGCTCAAGCAACCTTTCTAACGAAAGATGCAAAGCACAACAAAGAAGGAACCATAGGAAGGGGATGTGGCACTCAATGTTTTTATGCATCATATTACACGATGAAGTGGGATGGAAGTAGAGTCGTTACCTTTAGTAACCCATGCGTCTGAAATTATCGAAAAAGGATTTTGTGTTGGTGCGAGTGTGGAAAAATTATAGTTGGATGAGTTGAGCAGTGGAAAAATTGAAAATTAAAGGTCGAAATGTAAGTGAATGATCAAATTGTGCTTATCTAGAAAATTCTGCTTAAGGAAAAAAGAATTACGAAGGCAAGTATCTAATTGTCGCAACGAAGTAAATTACGTGTCAGATGGCAGGTGCAACGTTACTCGACTAGACCGATTTAATGCACAGGTTGTAGTCGAGAAGGTTGCAAGTAGGGTCACTCGAGTTTTTACCCCTGCGTGTTGTGCATTCATCGATATTCAAGTTTAATACATTGTGTAAAGCGAAGCCTATTCCATGTGAAAGCGGATTCTTAGTCATGCGTGATTAGAAAACTAAGTACTTAACATATTGTAGTGAATAAAGAATAGGTTCCAATTTGTTCTGTATCGAGAAGATTAATAAAGAGAGGATGGGTCAAAGAACCTCCAGCCCACTGTAAAGGTAAGAATTAATGATTCGATTTGAATTTTATTGATAAAATCGACGATCTAATGGATGAGTAAGACCACGTTTAATTGAAAAGAGGGAAATTAAGGGCCTGCAAGAACGGTGTCAAATATAGAGACGAGACCATTTGGTTCTGCAGTCAAGCAGTGTTGGTGCTTGCATGGTCAAGGAAAAGGAAAGACTGAAGGGCATGTGTGGGAGAGATATCCTAGAAACGTATGTTTTTTCTAGTATTGAAAAAAAGTATTGAAAGGGCAGAACGAATGGGATAGGGTGGAATATGTGTGTGTGAAACGGTGTGCGCTTGTAACATTCTAGTTTGTTTCAATCATGATGAAGACAGTTGAAGACGAATAAATTCTTCTCCGTCTCTAATCGTCTTCATTGCGATCGAAGTACGATGAATTGCTACATTAATGTACATAGGTGCCCGCATTATCCATCAGTCATCAGTTAGTCATTAATCTCGGTTGTCTAATTGGTTTGCTGGTCCAACTGTTTGTGGTTTACGCAGTTGCCTCAAACTATTAGAATGCGTTAACTGCATTCCGGTGCGACAGATTATTAGCTTCGCTTCAATTTCTCGTTCTGTGTCATGCCTCTAAACCTCCTAAGAATTGCACGCATTCTTTGCGTATTTTTCTTATGCAGACACTTTTTAATCCACCACCAAGAAGTCCGTGGTCTTGAAACTCTTACAAGTGCAAATTGAGAATGCTGTATTGAAGAAGGGTGTGGATGCTTACGCCTTGCTCTAGACAGATTTTCCACACGGCATTATAACCCACTGATGGAAAAGTATGCAAAACTGCAAGTTCGATGAGATGGGAGCGGCGAAAACAGCGGTCTTTTCGTAAAAATCTCAGATAGACTCAGAGTGGGATCGAAGGATAGGGAATGAGCAGTCAAACGGGGCGTTTTACCAAAGATGACGGAAAACTGAGTGACTATTCTGATTCAAGAATGCGTCTCAAAGGACAAAATATTTGTCGATTCGTGCGTGGACTCCATACTTGGTGAGAAACACTCAACTCTGTATTGGACAAGTCGGATTTAATTGACAACGCAGTGAGACGTAGAAGAAAATGGAACGAGAAGGAGGGCATAAATGGGAAAGGACAAAGCCACCCACTGCACCAAGCAGGAATAAGTCATCTCGCCAACGATGCTCTAGTCATAATATCTTATGAATAGACCCAGCACAGTCTTGCACGATTCCACTTTTGAAGCATTCTTTAGTCTAGAACCTCCCGTTAAAGCTCTAGTCAACGTCAAAGGCATCAGATACCTGGCGTTATTACATAAAAATGGCATCTAATGTAGGAAGAAATTATATTGATCCTCCCCAATCATTAAAAACTTAATGAACCAGTTCACAAAAATTATGTATTCCACAAGGTGTCACAGCTAATAAAATTGCAGATTCTCGCATCCGCCGCCAAATTACATCTTGACATACCCATTTGAGAACATCCTTGGGCTGCATAATTTGACTGTTACGGTCTTGAACGTGCCATATGCGCCAGTTCATTGACGCATTCATTAGAGGGAAGCCGTTGGAGAAGTTCATTCCCTCCGCATAGTTCATGAAAAGGCCCATTCCGCTGTTCTTTCTCCATTCTTCACATCATCCATAATTACAATCCCAAAAGTGTGTCTGGACGACAGGGCCCTCAATAAGGGCTGCAGTTTAATAGCGAAATTGGATTCGTGCGCCATCAACACTGAAGGCTTTAGCACACAGAAAATGCAGTGAAAAGCAGCAAAACGTGCTTTCGGACTACTTAGGCTCCTCTCCAGTTCTCTGCTAACAAGTTGAAATTCCATCGGTGCCAGAGGACAATAATAGGCATTTGATGGAGGAGGGTAATCCATTGTTTGAACGTATACTGATTTAGGGCCGGTGGATTTCACAATGTTTAGTTGTCAATTTATTTCTACTTGCCGGCGTTTGAATACGGTGTATGTAGGAAGAGAACCTACTGGCGAGAACTATTAAGTCAAAATGAGAGTGAACATCTTCAAGTATCTTACTCGACAATTCGTAAAGACAGAGGAAGTCTAACATCGGCTCGATGAATGGGACGTGAATTTAGCATTTTAGAAAGGCTGAGAGGTTCAACTTACTTCTAGCTCCATTTGCAATTTCTGGCGGACGCTTTGAACTTCTCATAAAATGAGTGAAGTTCGAGTGAATGTGTTGCCACACATCGTCTTTGCCGTTGAGGTGGGAGAGATAATCAACCCTGCAAGTTCCACTTAAATGCAGTTCAAGAAGTGGTCACATTTACTTGCAGATGTGAAATCGCAAGTAAAAAGTGCATTTGAATTTCCAAAAATCTTATGCAAAGGAAACAGATCTGAGAGGGGCTCATAATTAGGCGTATCCAGCATTGGCAGCTAGCGAAGAAGCATGTTGTGAGCGGAATATTCATATAAACTGTGTTCTTAGTGGATGGTGTGCTGATTAAAGGTGATTTCTGTCATAGTCAATCAAGTAAACTCAACATCCAATTAATTCTGCCAAGACAATGGCTAATGTAGGAGTGGAATTTCATGTTGCTTGTGTTAAGACAGGGAATTTTAACCACCATGGTGTGTACCTGAGAATTTGCGCATACAGACGAATATTAGATACCCCAAATAACGTCATAACTTTGCCTAGATTTCATACCACCAAATTGATTCTATCTTTACGTCTAGTTATAGATACGCCATGTGGCTAGCAAAATTTTATGTCTCTGAATCCGTCTCCCAAACTGGGTGATAGTTGACATAGTACGGAATTGTCAGTGGAAATGGGTGACTTCACCTTCAAATGTCTTCCTAATCTCATTGAAATTGGATAATTGGCACTGTTTGTTCGTGGATGCTGTCCTTCACGGCAGAGTAGGTTGCGTTGACCGACGCCAAAAGTTGACCAAGGAAAGCGGTGGGAACAGCGGCGATTTGTTGCTTAACCTCAACTGTGCCCTACCCAAGACTTCATTTTTATGTCATGGAATTTCAGAAAGCCCTTATTTTACGCATGACTCGACCACGAAACACCTTGTACATCTAGCATGATGTCAAACCGTGTTTAATGCTCCGCCATTACATCATTAGCTTACATAGTGGATCACAACCCTTCCTAAGCCTTCATAATTAATGCATATAATCTGTATAATAAACTTTGTTCCTGCACAGCAGTCTACCAACATTTAACTGCCAAGATGACCTTGATTTGATTCCTGTGGCTTATTGCTGCATGAATAGAGCTTCAACATTGACTTTTGACGTTTTCGACCAATTAATCTATCCTGCACTGCGCCCAGGACTTTACTATTTCGTCATTAGACATCTGAATAGGCTAAAATCGCGCTCAGTAGTCCATTGTTAATTTATTTATCCCTCCAAAATGACACTAAAATGAAGTAAAACTCTGCCCAGAAGTGCAATTTGCGTCATTCGTCTTTTGCAATGGCTATATCTGTGTCCCTGAGTACACTATTGTACCATTTTGTCATCAGTGGGTTGGCTGTTTTCTGAGCCGCAGCAGCAGTCCAATTTCCTTTTGTTAGCCAAATATGCATATCCTGCTCATGCATTATGTCGCTTTTGCAAATCTGGCGTGTTTCACTGCATGTGCTCTACAATCATATTTAAAACAATATTTTAAATATCCATCTAAAGGGCAGAAGTGTAGTCGCGCGAATTCGAAAACGTGGCCAACATGCTTTCAGTTTGTTCTCATTTTGCAACCAATGTTAAAAAGTAGCCAGTTATTATTAATAGCCTTAGTATTCCATTTCTCCACGCCATTTGCACTACCGAATCCCCAAACTCACCCAGTACGCATTTGTGATAATTAATCCAAAAATAATATGCCCATTTTCCTCACTTCTGTGGGTCACTAAATATGGTCCTTTTGCATCAGCACATATTTTCAGCGATAAGGGTTTCCATTTCTGTGCTCTTTTCTCTCTTATCTACGTTCTTAAAGACCCTTTTCTCACAACAATTTCATAGTCTTTCCTGGCTACTCAATTTACGCTTAGTTTCAATTCATTCATTACAATTGAGACGAGAATTGATTGTGCAGGTAGTCAGTCCTAACGTGTAGCCGGTCTACAAAATGGTAAGTCAGTGGCACCCTACGTTCTCCATCAACTCTGCTCGATGCATAGCTAAATGCAGAGACGTCCGGCATTAGCAAGCATTTGTAACTTAAATCAGTTCGTGCTGACTAAGCCATGTAAAAAACAGTTTTTCGCTAAGGGGGTTGCAAAAATACCGCACTACCTAATCCCTTAGTGGAAAAGATGATAGCATCCCGAAACCAAGCACACTGCGATTGACACTAAAAGAAGCGCACTGAATTCGTGCTATGCATAAAGTTGCATACAATTTCATACCGCTGTTCCATTAAAGTTTTATCTAACTGAGCTGATGCACCTGTGCTTTTCCGATCTACAAATGGCTTCTTTGATTGCTAAAGGAAGTCAAAATCTTCAAGAAATCATTAATTGGTCCAATTATTGGCGACTAAAATAATGGCACCTGTTTAGCTTGCCATTTTAGGGCACGGATCTTCAAGTGCTCACTGAATGACAAGCATGGAACACTGCAAGCTAATTGGAGTGGAAGTGGATGCCATGAATGGGAGAGAAGAAAACGATCTGGTAAGTCTCTGCAGTTTTGCCACATTCTTGTGTAGAATTTTGGGGACATTGAATTAGGAATTTCAGGAGACGCTGTCTCAGATCGGGGTCTAAGACAGGAAAATGAGCAATCAACTAAGGCGTTCGGCGGAAGATGACAGGCGAGTAAATGGCCAGTGATAAGCATAGTAAATGGAGCAAGGAGTATAATGTTTGCCAATTCATACCCAAAACGTTTGAGCTCACAGTGCTGCTCCGAAAGTGATAGTAGGTGGGGCTGATGTAGTTGACAACGAGACAGGATTCAGGTCGGAAGGGAAAGTAAGAAAGGTGCACGAGTATGAGTGGAGGAATCTCTTTACCCTGTCACGCATCATTTCAATATTCCCTAAATCACATTACGATATAAGGCACCTATACAATATTTTCCTATATTCCAATTTCGAAACCTAATTTGAGCCAGAGTTCCTGATGAAGTCTTAGTCTACTTGCCAATACAGATAAAACAAAGATCTGGAATAAGGTAAGCCTGCATTCGTTTAAATATGAGCATGATGAATGAACCAGCATAAAAAAACCCGGCATTTCACACAGCATCGTAGGTAATTAAATCACAGATTCCTGCATCCGCCTCCAAATTACATCTTGACACACCCATTCAAATATGTCCCTGCGATTTGTGATGTGGTCACCAATACCGCTGACGTGCCACATCCGCCAGTTCATAGGCGCAGTCAACAGAAGAGAGTTATTGATGAGACCAAGTTTCAACGCATAGTCCATGAAGAGGTCCATTCCACTTTCCTCTTTCCGCCTCACATCATCCATAATTACGATCCCAAATGTGTGTTTGGGCGACAGAGCCCTATATATGGCTTGAAGTTCGACAATAACTTTACAGCCATCCCTTGTAAATAGTGAAATCTCAAGTACATAGAGAACGCAGTCGAAAACGGCAGCTTGTGCTTTACTCAAGCATCTCTTAGCTGATTCGCCCAAAGGCGCTATACTGCCATTATTCGGAGAAAGATAAACGATATTTGTCTGAGATAGGTCGCGATGAGTCTGAACGTACAATGATGTGGAATGGGTGGAATTTACTATGTTGAGAGACTCATTGCTGTTCACACGCAATGGATGCACAGGGCAGCGGACTCGGCCCCGATTCTCTAAGGTGGAAAAGTATAGAAGGCAGTAGACTGTTTCATATGCACCGTAAGGAGCTCGAATTTGTGAGAACCGAAGGTCAAACTGCATTTGATCAAAGTGCTGCTCGACGGCTTTATAAACTTTTGTGTTGCGCGGAATCGGCACTCTGAATATAGTGTAGTGTAGACTCGTCTGTCAATCCACTTCCACTTGCTGAGATATGAGTAGGGCGTTTGTAAATAGAGAATCCACTCCCAGCTTGGAATTGCTATACAAACATTTACGATGTCAACGACACCGAGGTATTCGTACAGCACTTCAACGAACTCTTGACGGAGGTCTGTGATCTTCTTATTTTGCGACTTTGCCTGACAAATGCAATCATCAATTAAGTTAGAGCTAGAAATATTCAAGACAGAATGTGAATGAGCTATTGATTACATTATGCTTGATGAAATACAAGAGTGGAAGACACCTAGCCACTGGTTTGCAGTTAAACTGAGCAAAAACACCATTTTTAGAATGCCGGATGGGCTCATCTTACCTCCAGCTCCATATTATAATTTCTGAAACACGCTTTGGGACTCTCGTAGCGTGAGTGAAGTAGGACTGCAAATGCTAATCTACTTTGAGAGCATTATTTAAGTGCAGTCCTAAGTGTAATCACATCAACCTGCGGATGCGAATTCACTCCTCTTCGCTGAAAGAAATATATTTGAATTTCCCCAAATGTTTTTGTCTATTAAAGGTCCGTGATGGCTTGAGCGAGACGGCTTTGTTAAATCATAATTGGCCATGTTCGGATTATTAGCTGGCAGCGAGATGTGTTACACGGTAAGATGTTTATCTCAACTTTGATATGAATTGATACACTGTTGGCCAATGCAAAGGCTAGTTCTCTCGGCCAATAGTGATTCTCAATGGAATTTACAGCCTAACGATATCCCATATTAAAAGAGTATTCCAGTCTTACATCCAGTTATGATTGCGCTGATGGTTTGCAAGATTTTCAGTCTGTGAATCCATTGCCCAAGCTGGAAGAGACTCTAGCCAGGGTAGTATTGCCACGAAGGGTAGGTGAACTTGGCCTCAAGCATCCCCTTAATCCCATTAAAACTTGAAGACCAGTACAGATGTCTCGCATGTGTTTTCTTTCGCAGTTAATTACGTTATAATGAGTGACGTCAAATGCTGACAAGGAAAAAAAAACTCGCAAACTACACCTCGCAACTATTATCATTCTTGATCCATTCGGGCTCTTGATACGAAACGAAATGATATTACTTTTCATCCACAGCATCACCATCTGTGCTCAAATCAGCACTTCTCACGCTAGCGCATTAATCGCATTGCTTTTGATTCCCACATAATTAAGTGCATATTCTTGCGTTGCATAAGTTTCGCATCACATCACTTTAGCCCTTAATAAGTATGTGCATGTGTTATCAAGAAGTTAGATGACACCATCTTTTAATTTGATGCAGATTGATTCAACATTGACGACAACTTATGCCGACTCTACGAAGCAAATCTTACTCCAACTAGTAGGACAGCATCGTGTTGGTAAATTTGGATAAATTAAATTACTGCTGTCGTACAGATCCATCATCCTCAAAAACGGCTTAAGAACTTATTAGGTTTGTCTTACTGCAGGATGGGAATTTGGGCCTACGACTTAGTCCACCTACTAGTTAAACTGCACGTAAGTGGTGCTTGAAAAGCTGCCTAAATCTCATTGCCCAGTAGCGAAGAGCAGCAATGTCCCCTCACCCATTTCCATCCAGCCTTCGCTACAAGGGATTAAATAGGTCTGCCAGGATTTATGATATGGACTAATTGGCAAATTGCATCGCTTAAAATGTAACTGGCACTATCTCCAGCTCAACCCAAGCTTAAATACAGCATGCACAATTTTTATATGATTTCATCATCTGCATTAATAGATCCAA